>CAWUER010000250.1:0-106000 GCA_963921195.1 Pegoplata infirma
AAAAAATGTAAATTTCGATCACAAAAAACACAAATTAACACAGGATAACGAGACTTTTTCTAGTAATTTAACATGTTTTTTTTTTTTAAATCTTGTAAAGTTACCAAAAAATTCTCGTAAAATGATTGTTTGCTAAGAGTACCTCCTATTTTAAAAGAGTTTCTCGTAAAATTTTATTGGTAATAATCTTGTAAAATTACAAACAATTTGCAAGGTTTTCACCAATAAAATTGTAAATTTACGACTTTTTGACGCGATAATAATTGAAAGGACTTCTCGTAACTTAACTAAGTTTTTCCACCTCCTATTTTACGAGAATTGGTAGTAAAAATTACGAGATTTTTTGTTTTTTACCAATAAAATTGTAAATTTACAATTTTTTGATGCGATAATGCTTACAAGGAATTCTCGTGCCCTAACTATTTTTTTTTTGTAAAATTACCTTGGAAATTTGTACATTTACGAAAAAAATTGTAAAATTACAAAAAAAAAATTTAAATATCGATAAAAAAATTTTTGTTAAAAAACAAGGAAAACTGTAAAATATTTGTAAAATGGGATTACGGGACTTTTCTAGTAATTTGACAAGGTTTTTTTTCAGTTTAGAACAAACTGTAAAGAGAAATATGTGTTTAAAGTCACATGAGCACAGTATTGTCTTGAAACTTTTTGAAAACAAAGAGTTTCCTTCCTAGTGGCTTAGCTTGGAGCTTTTGCGACTCCCAAAAAACAGTTAACACACTTGAGAAGAAAAATAATGTAACTGGGGTAGCTAAAAAATACGATTAGGAATTAAAATTCGCAAAACGAATTCCTGAAGCAAGGTTTTTAAAGTAAAACCACATGAAATAAAAGCAGCACTGGCGGAAGAAGTGTGAACGATATAGCATCAGCCTTCCAAAAAAACTGTCGAAAAAGTATTCGAAGACAAGAATATCACAAAACTGTTAACACGGAGCGATTCTGGTGGTACTAAAAAGCAAAAATTCCATTATGGCCCTGACAATGGAGTATTTTATTAAAACTCATGCCGATGATGAAAGCACAGACTAATACAGACTCGACATAAGTGACAGGTGTCAAAAAAGTAGTTCTGAACCATATGGTTAATATTTTCAAATTATTCTACGAATTAGGTTAGAAAGAGAAAACTGATATAACGCGCCATACGAAAAATGGATGCCAGATCGATTTTTTTTGTTTGACTCACTCCTAAGTCGTAGAAAGTATTGCCATGTTAGCGTAAAACGGACTAAAAACCGCTGTGTTTTCTCCTAAAATCGTTTAGTTTTTCCCCATTTTTTCTTATAAAACTCTACTGTCGAGTCTGTATTTAGTCTGTGATGAAAGCATTACAATGAAATACTCATTACCAGAACTTAAAACTGACCGTTCTCTTCCCCTTATGTACCCCCCACCCCCCTAATAACGTGTGACATTATTTTTCCTGCTCTACAAAATTAAAAAAATATTATGATGATCCCAGGTGGACACTAGGGAGGCTTACCTTGTAAGTCGGTTTATTTTTGATTAACAAATGTTGTATTATTATATTAAAATCCAAATACCACAAGGTTCTATCTGCAAAAAACTATTTCTTACAGAAACACAAGGTTCTATTTGGCAGTTAGAACCATGTTGTCCAAATTCATGTGCACTCTTATAAATTTTTGTTGAAATTTACCCACTTTATTGTAGGTAACTGTTCTCCTACAATAAAGTGGGTAAAAATACTACCTGTGTTTAATTTTCAACATTTGCACACAAAATGTGTACAACTAATAAACATTTTGTGTGTAAGCCAACAAGTTTACTGCTTTCAAAATTCTCTGGCAGTACACACAAAATGTGTAAGTTTAGCTTATTTGTGCTCAAAAATAGATTTAAAATGTTCAAAATTGCATTTTAAATGTTTTCTTTTACATTTAAAGTGTTTGATTTTTAACAACCTGCAAAAATTTGTATTCCTATAAAAAAATAAAACCAAAAATGCATTTTTTATGCTTTTTATAGTTTTTATTTAAACTAAAATGAAATTTTGTATAATACTAGTTAAATATAATATTCATAAATTATAATTTAAATGCATTTTTTTTGTGTTTATAAAATTATTCGTAACATAAACAAAATATCAGTAACAAAAGAAAAATAACACGTTAAAATAACTACATTAAAGATAAAATTTAAATGTAAAATAAAAAAAGAAGCACTTGATTCAGTTGTTCTATTATATCCATTCCATTAGTACTTTCTTCTCTAGAAAAGTATGAAAATAAATATTTTTTGTGAGTCGTCTGTTCCTAAAAATATATAAAAAGTTAAATTTAATTGTTTTAACCAATATAATGCAATTATTTAAGAAATTAATTACTTACGAGCAATCACAATGAATGGAAAATTGATTAGGGGTTGACTTTTAATTTTATTAATTGTTGTCCCAAACTGAAAGTATAAAAAATGTTCACATTATTAACGAAATATTTCTGATATTTAAATCATACAAGGGAAAATTCTCAGAATCTGAGATATTTCTCTACAGATATTTTTCTACAGAAAAATTCTCAGAATCAGAGATGTTTTTTTATGGAAAAATTCTCAGAATTTTTTCTATAGAAAAATGCTCAGAATTTGATATAATTTTCTATAGAAAAATTCTCAGAATCTAAGATATTTTTTCTATTGAAAAATTCTCAGAATCTTAGATATTTTTTCTATAGAAAAATTCTCATAATATGGGATATTTTTTCTATAGAAAAATTATATATTTTTCTATAGAAAAACTCTCAGAATCTGAGATATTTTTTCTATAGAAAAATTTTTTCTGTTGAATTTTTTTCTTAAAATCTGAGATATTTTTTCTACAGAAAAATTCTCAGAATCTGAGATATTTTTTTTTATAGAAAGATTCTCAGAATCTGAGATATTTTTTCTATAAAAAAATTCTTAGAATCAGTTATATTTTTTCTAGGGAAAAACTCTCAGAATCTGAGATAGAAAAATTCTCAGAATCTGAGATATTTTTTCTGTAGAAAAATTCCCAGAATCTGAGATATTTTTTCTACAGAAAAATTCTCAGAATCTAAAATATTTTTTCTATAGAAAAATTCTCAAAATCTAATATTTTTTTCTGCCGAAAAAATATAAGAATCTGAGATATTTTTTCTACAAAAAAATTCTGAGAATTTGATATATTTATTTATAGAAAGTTTCTCAAAATCTTAAAAATATTTTCTATTAAAAAATTCTAAGATTCTAAAATATTCTTTCTACAGAAAAATTCTCAGAATCTGAGATATTTTGTCTATTGAAAAATTTTCAAAATCTAATTGTAAGAGATTTTTTCTTTGAAAAATTCTTTGAAGCTCAGATATTTTTTCTTTAGAAAATTTCTTAGAATCTGAGGTATTTTTACTACAGAAAAATTCTTAAAATCTGATATATTTTTTTTAAAGAGAAATTTTCAGAATCCGATATATTTTTCTATAGAAAAATTTTCAGAAACTTATAAGTTTTTTTTTTAGAAAATTTCTCAGAAAATGAAAAAATGTTTTTCTATAGACAATTTCTCATATATTTTTTCTGTTATATTTTTTCTAAAGAACATTTCTCAGAATCCGGGATATTTTTTCTATAAAAATCTTCTTAGGATCTGTGATATTTTTTCTACAGAAAAGTTCTGAAATATTTCTTCTATAGAATAATTCTCAGAATCTGAAATATTTTTTATATAAAGAAAAAAATCTATAATAATCTAAGAATTTTTATTGAAATATTTCCAGAATCTGGTTTAGATCTAAAACATTTTTTCAATAAATAAATTTTCATAATCTGAGACCCTTTTTCTTTATAAAAAATATTCCGGGATTCTGATATCGAGACATTTTTGTAATGAATTATTCAAAAAAATTCAAGTCATTTGTGGTACTTACCATTCTGGTTTTGATCAGCCCTTAGAAATTTTACGTTGCAACGCGTTGCATTGATCTTTGCTTTATAATTTCACTTTTTTTTAACTTTATTTTCATTTATTTTATATTTTTTTGCGTTATTTTAGTTAAATTGCGATAATAACAAAATTTTCTGATTATATTTTATTTATTTTGACAATTTATATTTTAAAATTGTTGAACATTACGCATTTAATGTTTAATATCAAAAATTAAACACTAAATGTTTACAATAAACATTAAATGTGTAATTTTAAAATTCTTGTGTTTATAATTTTATAAAAATATTTATCAAATCACAAAATACTATATAATGTGCGTAATATTCAAATTTTTGTGTGTAAACTAAAATTTTAAACACTTGGTGCTCAATTTTAGGCGTTGTGTGTTATTTTACATAAAAATTTACCCACTTTATAGTAGTATTTTTACAAAGATTTTTTAGAGTGTGCCTTATCGTTGAGCAACAAAGTTCTATCTGCTTTTTGAGACTCAAATTGTGCAAAAACTAATATAGTAGCGCGAATATTTTCAAATACATAATAAAATTTAAGGACTAATTTCAAATTATTCAAAAACCGCTTTTTAATTTAGTCAAAACTGACTTAGTAAAGCGAATAACAATATTCAACCTTAGTTTTCTCAATAGTAGTGTTGGTGCAAATAGAACCTTGTTGTTCCAAGGTCGCGATTTGTTGACATGATAAAAGAATTTTGAAATAAAATTACTTGACTGAGTTTGTTGAAAACAAAAAAAAAAAAAGTTTTGTATTATGGACTAACAGGCGGCTGTTTTTACTAAATGTTTGACTGATTTACAATTGATGTTTGTTGATTTAAATCATTTAAAATGCAGTAAAATTTGATGTTCAGAAATAAAATCAAGCAATTTAAAGTTATTGACACAGTAGGTACATATTTATTATTTCAGATAAATATAAAGAAAAAGTTAAATTGAAGTTATTTTTTATTTGAATTTTAAAACAGCTAAAAAGCAAAACAGAACCCAAAATGTGACTCTGAAATGTTCGCTACAAATGTATGTTTTGAATAATTTTTTTCACCAGTGAACAACTTACAGGGCTTTACTTATGTTGCCATATTAACCAATTTTTTTTTGCCAAAAAAACATCAATTCTTTTTTAAAAAGTACCTACTTTATGATAAAAAAAAAAATTCCATTTTTCCCTACGCTATCTTTTTTTATAAAAAAACCCTTTTTGTACGGATTTCCCCCTACTATTAACAACGCTGTTATAATACAGGATTTTAATTACGTTATGTGCTCCAAAATGTAAAAAAATAAATAAAAAAATTATTTTTTTTTGGACGCGCCTTCGTACTAGAGGTAAAAGAATACTTTTATGTAGTTAAATTTATAATGGTATCAGAAAAAAAGTATTTTTGAACACATCAAAAAGGGACTTTTGGCCAACAATTCCTTATAAACTCCCTATTGTAATATTTTAATATTTTAATTCAAAAAATAAATTATTGATTTTTTACATGTTTATAAGATGTCTGTCCAATCATCAGAAATATCAGCATTTTGAGCCATTTAAGAAATCTGCTGATTTTTGCTGACGCAGTTTGCTAAATTTCTGTCTGGATAAACCAGGTAGAGTTTGCAGAAAAATCTGTCAAGACCGTAGATAAATCTCTTGATTTTAGATGAAAAATCTTCTGATTTCAGATAAACAGCCTGAACATTGAAATTGTATTTTATTTAAGTAAAAACACCTTTTTTGTTAACAATTTTATAAAAAAGCCAAGTTTTCAATAAACTTTAAACAAGTTTTTTTAATACAATTTTTTAATTTTTGTTCAAGAAAATTTTCTTACTAGCAGGTCAATTTCTGAAAAATTATTACAATAGTCAGCTGATTTTTCACAATTGAGCAATTTTTAGATTTAATCGTTTAAATTCGACAAAAATTACAGATTTTTCGACTGTTTTTCCTTCAGACTGTACGACTTAGGCTCAAAAATTGAGCTATTTAGGTTTGTCTCTTCTTTTATATTCCCGCTGAAAAATGCTTACATTACGTGGCACTCACTTTTCTCTTTAGAAATTTTAAGGTAAATTGCGAATGTGATCATTGGTTGGACATATTTTTTCATTGTTTTTGCACAAATAACATTTCGATTTACAATGAACTAAAATATTTTTTTTTTATTTAACGTACATTAAAAAAATTTTACTTTGTTTTTTAAGTATAAGACAACCGAAACAAAACCGATATAATACCGGTAAAAATCCGAATAAAGCAATGATTTCCAACCTTTGATTCCGGCCCCACTGGGGGGCAATTTGAAGGTTCCAGGGGGGGGGGGGGTTGGCAACGAGCGAATTTTCAAGATTTGTTTTAGTCATATTAACTACAAAAATAATTTTTTTTAGCAAAATTTTCTTCAAAAAATTTGTAAATTATTTGAAACTTTTACTAAAAACTTAGTTAAAATGTTTATTTTACAAAAACTTTGCTAAACCAGTAGTAATTTTTCATTAAAAATAAAAATTCGGTATTGGTAACGGTAACGGTAGTCAATATTAAAGGGTTTTTAATCAATAACGGTATTGAAAGAGTAACGGTAGCCAACCCTGGTAAAAACTCTGTTTAAACTTCGAATTACTACACTGAAAAAAAAATTTACCATTTTTAAAGCATGTTGAACTTAATTTAAAAAAAGGAGGGTATGCGAGGGCTCCAAAGATATTAATTCTTCTTCCAAGTATATTTTTTCCTAAAACATAGTAATGCATTTACTTAAATATATCTTAAAAGTAAGTAAAATTGTACTTAATATAAGTTTAATTGTTTTTATCCAGATGAAAAATATTTTTTTTAAAATAAGTAAAAATTTCCTTAAACTTACGGATTCTGTTGACCCTATGGAGTCCCAATGTGAGGACCCTATGGGCCCCCATATATGGGGCCCGCCCATGAGTATGTGCGTACACTATTATAGGGTCACTATTGATTTTGATCCAAATTTTTGGTCAGAATCGCTCTATCTTGCTTAGTTTTCGAGATATGGGAATGGGGTCTTGAGAAATTTGATCATGAAATAACTCGAAAACTATAACTCGGAGAGCTTTCGGGTCTTCGGCGGTCATATTCTACAAGTTAAGGACTACAAAATTGCCTTTAGAATTTTTTTCGTATCTGCAGTATTTGCAGAGTTATAGGCATTTAAAAATTCCGCGAAAATCGAAATTTGGATTTAAAGTTAGGGTCTCATGGGGTCTCCAGATGGGGCCCTCAGATGGGGTTCCCAAAATACCTTAAGTATTTTTTCCTTAAGTTAAGTAAATTCTTTCTTAAACTGATGAAGATATGGATTCAAATATAGTCAATGAAATCAATAAAATAAAGATTACTTTCTTCTTAAATTAAAACAAAAATTAATTAAATTAAAGAAAATGCGTTTTGGAATTAAAGATTAGTACTTATTTGATTCAAGGTCTTGAAAATGTGTATACTATTTTTAAGTAAGTTACGTACTTATTTATTTTTTTTTGCACACAATTTAAATTTTTTTCTTTTAAGTAAAACAAAATTTTTTAATAAACCCTTTTTTTCTTAAATGCAATCAATTCGCCATAAATCTAAAGAATATTTAATTTAATTTAAAAAAACAAATTAAGGAAAACGTTTGTGCTTTTTTAAGTATTTGCATGTACTATCTTCAAGTTTATTTGCTTTGTTTTAAGTAAAACCACCTTATATTAAGATAAGTTGAAGTAAATTCAAAAAAAATTGCTTACTTAAATTAATAACAGTGTTTATTTATTTTCAGTATAGTTATTTTTTTCAGTGTAGGGGAAAATATTAATTAATGCGAAATAATGTACACTAATTACAGGATTTTTCAAGATGCAAAATTTTTTTTTAGCTAAATTTATTTTTTAACGGTAAATGAGTGTATACAAAAACAAAATATCGCTCATTTACTTGTATAGTGGCATAACTCAAAATTTTTAATTTTACAGAAAACCTGTTTAAAGTTTACAATTGAAACTTGGTTTACGTTGCAAAAGGCCCGTGAGTAGAAAGTGGTATAATGGCGTGTTCTTTTCTCAAAAGGTAAGTTTAAAAGACATTAATACGAATTTTTGACACAATAAAAGCAGGTTATAACAAATAAATCTGTATTGTTTACCCAAAAAACGACATATTTTGAGTTATGACACTTTACAAGTAAATGAGCGATATATACTTTATGGGGTCCTAGACCAATATTTTGTAGTGTTACAAACGGAATGACAAACTTATATATACCCTCTATCACTAGAGTGGAGGGTATAAAAAACTTTATGAAGTAACATCATCGTACAAAAAAAATCAATTTTTTATCCTTCGAGCCAAAATATACTCTGGAAAGGAAAAAAAATACACACACACAGAATTAAGCAATGACATGTGGTATGTAAGTAAAGAATGGAGATTTTAAACGGCCGCATATACAATACAATGTCGTTTTCGTAATGGCCCGTTGATAGGTTATGCAATGAAAAAATGTGGCAAATTAACCAAACAAAAGGGGGAAAAAATGGCAGGCGTTAAAAAAGAGTCAATAAAACAGCTTCTCCAATGACATGAGGCCAGTTTTGGTTATAGGTAATTGCACTTAAATTGAATAAGAATAAGAGAAAAACAAAAAAACACACTATTTTAGGTACTTTATTTAGTCTAATACCTTTTGGAGTCACCAAAAACAAGTGAAAGTGTTTTACATATTTGGTTGTGACGAAACTTAAATACCCTTTATCATATGTACTACACTAAGAAAATTATGTCATTAACTGTTTTTAGGTTATTTTAAAAAGTAATCAGTAAAGTCATTTTAAAAGAAAATTCACTTATTTTATAAAGGATTTAATTTTTTTACTGTTTCTGTAGTTTAAAAAAAATAATTTACTGTATTAAAAACGAATTTTCTGTTACATTTAATTTCGGCAGTAAAAAATGTCTTCTATAGTTTTACTGTTTTTCAATACAAAATAACTGAATATTCACTAGTTTTTTAATGTTTTGGTTAGTCATTAAATTAACATTTAAAATTGACTGTAATGTGTTTTTATTTTAAATGAAAAAACAGTGGAATGGTTTTTAAATAAAATTTCATTTGTTTTGAGTGAATATTCACTGGAGTTTACCTACATAATTCTTCGAATAAAAATTTAAAAAGGGCTAAAACTTCGTGTACCAGATCATGAGGTTTGAAACGATTTAGCCTTCTGCTTAACCCTAGGATGTTCAACTGGGATTTTCGAGGCCCATGTTGATTTTGAGTAGTCGCCATTAACACCCACCAACACCCCACGCCCACGCCCAATTCTGAGCCACGCATTAACAATTAGTGTGTTACAAGTCTTCTACACGCTACACAATCCCAGCAATCAATTAAAATCTTAAAAGGGGAAAAAATTGTAAGGACCTCGCCAGGCCCAGTAGAGTCATTAATAATTATTTCCTGTTTAACGGAGTTTATTTTAAGAACCCGATGAAGGTCTTCATTTCTGATGTACTACGGTGCACCTACTATGTTTCTTAAAACTTTATTTTGAAACCGCTGAACTAACTCGATTACATGGTTTTTGGCGCATCCCCAAATTTGAATGCCATACAACCAACAGGTTTGAGATCTTGGTTGTACAACCTGAATTTATTGTGTGTCTATTAGGGATGTGCGATTAATCGATTAATTAATCATTTCGATTAATCGAAATCTGTATTAATCAGTTAACCGATTAATCATAAATTTTGATTAATCAAAATCATGATTAATCGAATAATTTAAAATTTGAATAATCAAAATTCATGATTAATTGATTAATCAGGAAATTGAATATTCAAAATTTGAATAGTTGAACATTTTGTTTGTTTATTTTTTTCGTTTTTAATTTCTTAATTGTTTTAACATTTAAAGTCCCAATATGTTACCCGACGTTTATACATATTTAGAGAGACTTTGGTGAATGGCGGGTAGTGGTTTAAATATGGGCTTGGACTATATTTGGTCAGATAAACATAAAAATACATTTATAAACCATGAACAAAAAATGAACCGGCAATCCTTTGGCCAGTTAGATGAACAATTTCGTTGAAATATTCAGAAGACACACACTAATGCGCTTGAAATTATTATTTCCCATGGCAATTTTTATTGGAAAATGATTCTTTTTCAGTATTTATTAAAAAGACACATGATTATAGGAAAGGGTTCTATTTGGTCAGATAAACATAGACACATTTATAAACCATGTCTAAAAAAACATAATTAGGCAGATATGTTTGTAAGGGGCTAGATCTTATCATGAACCGGCCATCCTTTGGCCAGTTAGATGAACAATTTCGTTAAAATATCATGAAGACACATTCTAGTATTCTAGTACGCTTGAAATTGTTATTTCCCATGGCAATTTGTATTGGGAAATGATGCTTTTTTTAGTATTTATTAAATAGACACATGATTATAGGGAAGGGTTCAAAAACCAACATAAATCTGAATGTTTTGTAACACAAAATAACGCAAGAAGATGGAAGGGTACCGGTGGATAAAAATATGAGTCCCTTAAACAGTTCTAATTGTACCCATGGTCGCATGTAAGGCAATTTTTCGCAAATAATTCATCTTCTAAGTCTTTGCGAAGATTACATTTTTCATTATCTTTATTTCGTTAGGCCTTCTCGCGTTAATGTTATTTAATTTCTTTCCTTGTTATTTTTTTGTGAGTTTGGTAAATATTTTTTTTATTTCAACATTTGTTTGTTAGAATTTTTAAAAATATTTTGGTTTTGAATAAAATTATTCGTTTTTGATTAATCAAAATTCAAATTAATTGATTAATCATAGTTCTGATTAATCAGAAACTTTGATTAATCGATTATTTGATTAATCGAGAAAGCGATTAATCAGAATGATTAATTAATCGATTAATCGCCCATCCCTAGTGTCTATTGATTTGAATTTTTACCAACTAGCCACAATAATTTTCTATATTTGATGTCGAGCTCATTATACCCTACACCACTCTGTGGTACAGGGTATAATGAGTTTGTGCTGATGTTTGTAAAGCCCACTTCAGACTATAATACTGAGTCGTAAGAAAATACGTATCTTAAATAATACGCAATTTTCTCCGCTTGTCAAAAAATCTTTTAAAAAATCCTTTGTGTATTCACACCATCACATCTTAAATATTATCAAAACAAATACAACGCTGATCTTATGAAAAGCGTATACGTTTCTCATTTTTAGAGAAATTTCTAAAAATGAGAATACGTATCCGCTTGTCATTTTTCAATCCGTATTTCTCTTTGTTTTATACTGATTTGTGTTTACACCATACTATTTTATAGATTTTACAAAAAATTTTGACAGATATTACTACAAATATTATATTCTGAAGCCACCTTAACTAACCGAAATATTGGTCTTAGACCTACCTATAAGTATACCGATCGACTCAGAATTACTTTTTAAGTCGATTTAGCGATGTGCCCAGCAAAAAGTAGGTAATGAGTACCCATTCCCAATTGGATTACCTGGTAATGAGTACTTTATACCCCAAAAAAAGGCCTTACTTTTAACTTACGATGTAAATGATTTGCGATCTGTATTATATAAAAGAAACAATTTTAATTAATTTAATTTATTTTTTCTCATTTAATAAGAGTAACTAAACAAACAATGCAGTTACTTTTTCAACTTTTCGTAAGCGAGCTAGGAATGGGCTATTATATGTTAGCTTTTTCGTAAGCGAACAAAGAAGGCCCTGCCTCCAATGACATCGCCTTGTTAAGTAATTAACAATGAAATTGGGACGTAACTAGTTACTCATTTTCGTTATAAATTAAAGTTAATTACTTGGTAACCCGGCTAAAAATGTTGTATATCATCATATATGATATCATATATGAGACCATATACAGTATCATATATAGTATCAAATATGGTCTCATATATGAACATATTCCAAAATTGGCGCTTATATAAGACACGATCATATATGATGCAATATATGTGATCATATATTAGATCATATATTGAATCATATATTGGATCATATATTGAATCATATATTGAATAATATATGATGTTTTTAATTTGTTTTAAATTATTTTTTATATTTTTTATTTATTTTTTCATCTTAAACTATATGTAATAGGTTATTATGTATATATTCACCAGAATTGCAAACGATGTACGCAAGTATAATTAAAAATAAAAAATATTGTTTTATTCATTACTGGTGTTTTTGATATATTTGAATGAACACCTTTAGTTTGATGATTTTGATTTTTTAGTTACTATCGTTTGCATTTTTGGTGACCATATAAAAATATATTATAGATACGAGAATACATTTTGATATTCAAAAAAATAAATTAAACATAAAAGATCTAATATATCAAGTTTTTCAATTGATATCAATTACGAAAGATGCGAACAAAGGGCTTGTTACAGGAACGATGATTTCCTTTGTGTTTTCTTGTTTTAGTGTTAATTTCGATTATCTTCGGACTTAGCATTTTTGTTAAAAAAGTCAAAATCTAAAAAAATTGATAGAAAATAATATTAGTATGCATACAAGATATTTCTAGAATTTTTATTGTATTGAATTATTACCACCAACAGCATTTGGTGCTAATGGGCTAATGATAACACGAATATCCTTTAAAGATTGGCTTGATACTGCTAGACCCATACATACATGTTAATGGAGTGTATTTTGTAAGGACCATGGGTTGCTTAAGACAATGAATGCTTTTTACGGAAAGGTATATTGTCTTTCAGAACTCCATCTGATAAAATATTAAAATTACTCCATATTCCTTTTTTTATTCCAGAAAAAAAGAACTTGCTACTACTAAATGCATGTTTTTTACTCAAAATTTTTTGTAGTTACATAATTACTTAAGACTTCGATTAAAAGCAATATATTAGTAGTACGTATTTTATCTTTTTGGGTTATGTGTGTAACGATGTTTGAAGGATAGGGATAAGAAACTATTTTTACTTACATCATGGCGACAATGTGCCAGGTTGTCACTTTCGCTAATTGACAGCTTTCGTGTGATTGTAAGTAAAAACGTTGTCTTTTCGAAATCGTTACTCAACCTTAAAACTGATGATACGTCCCTGCAAAAAAAGTCATTACCACTTCTCAGTGGAGTGCTTTAAAACTAAAACAAATGTAATGAAATACAACAAAAATAACAAAAAACACAAGACAAAAACACACAAACAGTTTTTTTTAGTCCAGAATACATAGATATTCAGCACTTAACTCATTACCTATCGCGACACCTCCATACAAATGTAAGTAGATATTCAGTAGATAAGAACTACTCCGTGGAAGTAGTTGGAAGTTGTTTGAAAGCTCGGAGTACTTCTTATCTACTGAATATCTACTTACTTTTATATGGGAGTGTCGCGGAAGGTAATGAGTTAAGTGCTGAATAACAACTTTTTATGGAGTAGAAAAAACTGTTTGTGTGTTTTTTTCTTGTGTTTTTTGTTATTTTTGTTGTATTTCATTACATTTGTTGTAGTTTTAAAGCACTCCAAATAGAAGTACTACGCACTTTTTTTGCTGGGGTTTTTTTCATTTCAATTTTCTATGGCGACAGTAAGCGATTTTAAAATATTTTGTAGTGTTGGAACCGTAGTGATAACGTTATGGTGGTGCATATGCCCTCTCCTCCATCTTGAGCGAGCTTAACGTAGCTCCTCATGGTTGAATTTTATTTAAATAGTAACTCGGCCTCCAAACTTATACGTTCTTTCCATTTCCAATTTGCTATTGCGACAGTATGGGATTTCAAAATAATTTATAGTGTTGGAATCGTATTGATAACATTTCTGGTGGTGCATATGTCCTCTTCTCCAAGTTGAGTGAGCTTAACTTAACTCGGCCTTAAAACTGCTTATACGATCCTTCCATTTCCAATTTGCTATGGCGACATTAATGGTTTTTAAAATAGTTTGCAGTATTGCAATCGTAGTGACAACATTATGGTGGTGCATATGACCTCTCCACCAAGTTGCACGAGATTAACGAAGCTGCGTAGTTTAATTTTCTTCAACATCAAATTACTAAATAATATTGTATTTGCGACGTATTTACATTTACTCATTTTGAATATGATCTTGTTTTGGAATAAAATGTCCACGCTTAAACTTGTTATGACGATGAACTGGAAAAAATTAAAACATGATTTTAAAATTCAAATACATATTAATGAAAGCTTACCTTTTCCAACATTTTTTTCATGTAAATTTACATCATGGCGACAATGTGCCAGGTTGTCGATTTCGCTTATTGACAGATTTCTTGTAATTGCAAGTAAAAACGTTGTCCTTCCCAAATCGTTACTCAACATTAAAACTGATCAAACCTTCTTTTCGTTTCGATTTGCTATGGCGAAAGTAAGCGTTTTCAAAATAGTTTGTAGTGTTGGAACCGTAGTGATAGCGTTAGGGTGGTGTATATGCGCTCCCCTCCAAGTTGAGCGAGCTTAACGTAGCTCCGCATGGTTAAATTTTCTTCAACTAGTAACTCGGCCTCCAAACTTCTTATACCTTCTTTCCATTTCCAATTTTCTATTGCGACAGTAAGGGACTTCAAAATAATTTATAGTGTAGTAGATGAACTGGAAAAAATTAATACATATGATTTTAAAATTCTAAATACATATTAATGAAAACTTACCTTTTCTAAAATTTTTTTATGCAGAATATTTTGCAATATTTGTAAAATTATTGATATATATTAAGGTATGTCAATCGTTGGTAAAGTAATAATATAATTTTAACCTAAAAAACTTTTATTTTGTAATTCTGGTTCAAATTTAACATTTTATGATAGCATATATGGTTCCATATATGATATCATATATGGCACATATTTTAAACACGACCACATATATGGGATCGTTTCTTGCATATATGATATCATATATGTTTCCATATAAGTCATATATGATCATATAAAGATCTTTATATAAGCATATATGAACATACACATTTATTTTTAGCCGGGAATGGAAGTTTTTGCTGGGTGCTTCCTTCCGTTCGTCTGTCTGTCCATCTATCGGTTTAAGCACGATACAGGTAGCAATTTTCAATCAATTGACTTGAAATTTGACACTTAAGCATCTTCTGGCCCAAGAACGAAGCCTATTGAAATTGGAAAAAATCGGTCCATGTTAAGACCTATCCCCAATACAAACGCCCTCTTTGGATTAGGCTTAAATGACTCTAATAACCGAGTAATAATAGATATCGCTTTTGCACGAATCATCATTCCAAATTCCAAAGGAATCGGGTCAGTCCTTCTGGTAGTCCCCATACAAACCACCCCTTAATATTCACATAATTCTCTCAAAATTCATAAAAATGTAAATATTTGATTAAAATTGTATTTTTAGGTGTTAAACGTGTACTTAAGTAACCTAATCAAATCGGAATATAATTGGACCATTTTTGAACTTATTCCCCCACTTACAAATTTCGACCGATATTCAGTTAAATCGGTCTATTGGCAAAAAAATAAACCAATTCCACTAAAATTTTATCTGTGTGTGTTTTCTACACTAAATAAAGATCTAACAAAAGGCAGATTCAATCGGTCCATGTTTGGACTTGGGACCCATTTTCCGGAAAACACTGGTGTAGGGTATCATATGAACGGTTTTGGCCGACTATAACTTTCTTACTTGTTTTTTTTGCTTTTCAGCATGCTTCTTCCAAAGAAGCCTTTCATCAAGCGTCATTCCAAGGTATTTTGCATGGTCGGATATAGGCACCGGTTGATTGTCTATATAGATAGGAATGTGCTCAATTTTTTTAGAGTGAAGTCGATATGAATTGATTTAGAGCTGTTTAGTTGTAGACGCCAAGTTTTTGTCCACGGATCAACTTTATTTAACGCGTTTTGAAGAATTGTTACTGGTTCTTGATTAGATTTACCTTTCGCTAATATTACTGTATCATCAGCAAAAGTGCCTATAAAACAGTTTTTGGTGGCAGGCATATCGTATGTGTACAATAAATATAACGTTGGGCCCAAAATACTACCTTGAGGGACACCAGAGGTTATTTGATGAAGTTTAGAGTACTGATTTTCGCATCTTACTCTATAATATCTATCTGAAATGTAGGACTGAAGTAGTTCGCAATATTTTGTAGGTAGAATATTTTGTATTTTTTGCATAAGCCCAGAATACCAGACACCATCGAAAGCTTGGGATACGTCTATTTTTGTATGAAAAACATTTTATTTGTGTAATAACTTCATTATGAATATAATTTGTAAAGCAAGTAAAAAATAACAGCCAGCCAAGACCGACCATAAAATACCATACAGCTGTGTTTGTCAGGAAATTGGTCAAACATGGACCGGTTGGATCCTATATTTGGTTAGATATTTAGTTACGAAAAATATACAAACCAAATTTGAGTGAAATTGGCTATAGACAGGTAAATATCATGCAAAAGTTTTATGTAGGAAGGTATGCCATGACTTACACTCCAATTGTTCCGTAATGTGTATAAGTCAACGAGTGCCGAAAACTAAGTTTAAATTGTTTTTTACAGATGATATCTCTTCGAGTTCAAAAAGGGTTGCCACCTTATGAACAAATATGTTTTTTTGGGGAAATTCAATATTTTTCTAATTTAAATAAGATTTGTCTTTGGATAAGAAGAACCCTAAGTTTTAAGATTTAAAGACTAATTTATTAACAATTGTATCGAGTTTACTTGAGCAGACAGACATACGGTCAACATATGATCAATACTTCGAATTGTTACAAACATCAGCACAAACTTATAATGCCCTGTGTTGGGTATGGCGATGCCGTGAAACTCTGATTATAGGTTAGACAAACTTGTTAAAACATATTTTTATTATTAAACTCTAAAGCTAAATACCGAATTAGTTTTTTAAAATAATTTTGGTTGCGATTATAAAAATCTAACTTGCGGGATTTTTTGAAGTAGGGTGTATTAAATATAATGTTTACGCATTTTGTAATGAGTTTAATGAAGGAAGTTGCATTAATTTGTAAATATTGGCAAAATTAAAAAAAAAAAAAAATGTTTTCATTAATCATATCGAATTGAAATATGCAATGAACTAATTATGTTTATTGATGGCTATCTACTGTATCTGAAAGACATTCAGTAATATATCAAAAATTTCAACGATTTTAGCTTTTTTATAATTTTTACATTTGAACAAATTAACCAACTTTGCAGTCAATTTATATGTAGGGTGCAGGGTGGAAAATAAACCTATACCATATCTTTAATTGCTTAAGGTCCCTAGTTTATAGAATGCTCAATTATTTATTTTGCAACTCCTAACCGTTTAAAAGATATAGTCACAAAAATGCAAATATAATAGATCATGGAGAGCAACATCATAGAGTAAAAATAGTAAGAGGCTTTATGAGAAAAAGTATTGTGAAAACCTTGTTATGAACTCCGATTATCTCAATTCCTTTTGAATGTATTCGTTTATTTATCTTTTTTTCTTCGGTTCCTTTTGAATGTATTCGTTTATTTTTTGTTTTTTCTTCGGTTCCTTTTGAATGTATTCGTTTTTTTTTTCCTTTTTTTCTTCGATTCCTTTTGAATGTATTCGTTAGTTTTCTTTTTTTTCTTCGATATTCTTTTGTGTTTATTCTGGTTTGCACTCCCGAGATAATCAGAGTTTACGGCTAAAAATCAAATTTAGAAAAGGAAAGTGTTTTCCCTCATAATGCCTCTTACTCTATGGCAACATTGATCAAAAGTTAATATTGGCGAATTCCGCGGTGTTTTTCAGTTTTCACTTTTTTGTAAGGCACATCCAGGCCGTTTAAAGAAATTGGTCGGCGAAAGGCGCTTTTGGTAGTCTTTTTTATTCTCTATCTTCAATTAATGGGGGGGGGGGGGTGAAATAAAGCCATAGGCAATAAGGCCATATGGCCTTATTTCCCAAAGAGTTGAGAAATAAGGCCATATGGCATTATTACCAATCACTGTTGGAAATAAAGCCATATATGGCTTTGTTTCTCATTTGAATATTTTTAAAAATGTTCATCATTATTTTGCGGAGAGTGTGGAAATATATTTCCACTTAAATCCTGCTACCCAAAAAAAAAACTATTTAGCGAAGCCGCTAAATTAATTTATGGAATTTGAAATGGCGTACGGACATAGCGCCCAAGGTCTTATCGCCCAAAACCGTATATGTCATATCGCCCAAAATGATAGGTCTAAAAATGTTATTTCTCCCAAAACCAAATTGTCAAAAAATCCAAAATATTTTTTTTGGACGAAATGTCGAAATTACGACTTCTTTGATTTGTTTTTATACCCTCCAACCACAGTATGGGGGTATACTCACTTTGTCATTCCGTGTGTAACGCATCGAAATATCGGTCTAGGACCCCATAAATAACCTGACCAACCATCCCGCTTTTGGCGGGATTATCCCGCTTTTTGATGTCTCATCCCGCCTTGAATTTCTATCCCGCTTTTAAACAAAAGTCCCGCTTTATCCCGCTTTTTGACTTTTGGAATAGCAAAGTACAATTTAAAATTGTTAAAAAAATATTTTGAGTATGATTGTTCTGAAGTAATTTTAAGCGATTTATTTAGATTTTTGAGTATACAAATATGGTAACATTCAGAATTTCTTACCGCGCTTAAAAAATTACTCCTAAAATTGTGTTGAAACTCGACAAAATTTCCAACAACTTTTTAAAAGTTTATTTTTGAAAAAATATAAAATGATTTTGATTTTATTTTAAATTATTTTTTTAATTTTAAAATTAAAAAAAAAATTATAGTTCAGAAACAAATTTTTAAGTTTTTTATTTCAATTAATTTTTATTTTAAAAAATCAATTTTTTTTTCGATACGTGTTCAATAGGGGGGTCCTTATTTTGAAAATTTGTAAATGACCTGAAAAAAGTATCTAGTAAAATTTTGAGCCGAATCGGTTAAATTTTTGACCCCGCGAAAATCAGTCAAGGTTTGGAGTTTTGGGCAAAAATTCTATAAATTTAAGAAAAAAGTTTGATTAAACATTTTATGAATATGCTCAAAACAAAATAATAAAACAAAAAAAAATTTTTAGAAAAGTAAATTTTTCTATCACACCTTTCTCAATTCAAACCATATATAACATGATTAAAAAATTATAATACACAATTATAATTAGAGCCTGAGCTCAACTGTCTTTACAGAAAAACAAAAAATTTGAAAATAACGAATAAATTTGACATTAAAAGTTTTTCTGATGATTATAATAACTGGATTATATGAAACTAGTAAACAACGAACCAGGATGTCTTAAAAATTTTTAGAAAAATAAATTTTTCTTTCACACCTTTCTCAATTCAAATCATCCCAGCAAAAAAAGAACATACTAAAATGTTAATAAAAAGTAGTTCAACTGCTGCTAAAGTAGTTCTAACTTTGCTGAAACTCTAGTGAATTTAACATGGTGGTGTCGCGCAAAATAAGTAGTTTTTTTTTACATTTTTTAAGTACATATAAAGTAGTACTCATACTGTTGTCATAGTTTAAGTTTTTGTATGTAAAGTTTAATTACATCTTTAAGATCACTATTTAAGAGCATTTTTGCACTACTTAAAAAGTGTATTTTTAGAATTCATTAGGAAGTAGATTTAGTAAGTGATTCTGACGATCTAATAACATTACTAAACATCGAAAATGCGACTGGAACGCGACCTTATACACTTGATTACATTAGTTCTGCTGGTCAAAAATCCGGTCTCCACACTTTTCCATCACATCTGGTTTTTGAGAAAATTGTGGTCAAAGTTCAAAAAAATCGCCGTTTTGGTAATTTTTTGGAAACTCATAGCGGATGAACCCGATGTGATGGCGACTTCAAACTAAGGCGAGGGTTAAGCTAAAACTTTCCACTTTAAGATGCAGAATTCATTTGGTCAGTCGCCTTAATTTTTTGGGCACCAATTGTATTTCAATGCTGTCATATCAAAAAAAGTTTTTGGGGGAAAACACTTTATTAAAAGACAATTGGTGCTCCAAAGGTTGAAGCGACTGATGAATTGAGTTATACGTGTTTAAGAGCAATGTTTGAGCTTTACCCTTAAAAATTATGGAGACCAGATTTGTGACCAGGAGAATAATTGTAATCATGTTTATAAGCCTTATACCATAAGGTGGCGTTCCATTTGAATGTTTTTTTTTTCATATGATTTGTAGCGGCAAAAATCGTTTTTTTGGGAACAAGACATCATTGAGAGACAATTGGTGCCCTAGGGGTTAAGGCGACTGACCAAAAGAGTTCAGAATCCTTAAGAGCAATGTTTAAGCTTTAGCCTCGACTTATTTTTAAGTCGCTATCATATATCGGGTTCATCCGCTATGATTTGGCAAAAATTAACAAAACGGCGATTTTTTTTAACTTTGACATCAATTTTCCCAAAAACTTGATGTGATGGAAAAGTTTGGAGACTAGGGGTCATGTCACAGACTCAATTCCGTTCGGATTTGAAAAAAGTGGTTTACTCGTAAGACGCAAAGCGAATATTTTTTTTTCGGAATGAAACCACTTTTATGCATTTCAATTCCACTTTGATTTTTAAAAGTGATTTCATTCCGAAAAAAATAATATTCGTTTTGCGTTTTACGAGTAAACCACTTTTTTCAAATCCGAACGGAATTGAATCTGTGACATGCCCCTAGATTTGTGGTGAGTAGAACAATTGCAATTAACTGTGTAAGGTCGCGGCCCAGTCGCATTAATATTTTTTCAAAATGTTCAGTAGTGTATTTTTTAAATAATTATCATTTGAGGGTATAATATAAAAGTTAAAAAAAATAAAATATTCCTAGAGAAGTTTTAGAAATTGCATTTGGTGCGTGACCTTTTTTTCACCAAAATGAACTAAAGAAATGATTTTTATTATCTGTACAACATTGTCCATAGCGTGGTTGGATGAGTTTTTTTTTGACATTAAAAAGTTATAACCCTATTATACATATTTACGCCCACAAAAGTGTTCGTACCTCAAAAAATTGGGCCCAAGTTCAGGACTTTATACTTCATCCGACATAAAATTGTTTCATTTGCTTGACAAAAAAACAGTAATCGCTAAAAAAATTGCGTTTTAGAGGTTGGTTCGCTTCTCCAAGGTGAAACTTTTCCCCTCCGGTCCGATTTTATCCTACCTAGGACTATAAAAAATATTTGTACCAAACGTCGGGTGGATAGCTGTTTTATTTTGGACTACATCGTGTTACATACAGAAAGACGGAGGGATGTTCATAGAACTTCTCAGAATCGATCACAGATTTTGAAACATTTTTTTAATTTTTTTCATAAGTCCGTCATTTTTCATCGGATAGGTCTGAATTTTTGGAAATGGTTTCAGTTAATGAATTGTATATTTTATTTTATTATATTATGCCTGTTCGTTCACCTTACTACAATCTACTCATTTTTACTACTTTTACTACAGCTGGAAATTTTCAGTACAAAAAGTAAACAAAAATTTGCAGTTGTAGTAAAAGTAGTAAGAAATTTAAGTAAACAAACAGAGCTATTATAATGAATTGTATCACAACAAACAAATCACATTTTGATAATTTTATAGAGGGACAATGCATCGCAATCAATAACTTGATTTTAAAAAAGTGTTGTCACTTTGTTTTGCATTTTAGGCGACGATTCTCTTTATGGGGAATGACAAAGTGAATGTACCCCCTATACTGACTGTAGTTAAAAGTTATAAAAACAAAATCAGTTAACACCAAATTTAAGATTAAACAAATTAAAATTAAAAAAATGTTTTTATTCCTGGAATTGTAACCTATAAAATATAAACTTTTTGCCTTTTAATTATATATAAAACTATAGTTTAGACAACAACTCTATTAAATAAATTTAAATTAATATGTTCTTTTCATTACGTTTGAAAAATATTTAAAAAAAACTCATTCCGACTATAGTGTTCTAAAGTAGTGGAATCCATATTATTTTCCTTCTTATTGACATATTTGGATGTTATTTTAAACTACTTCTTTTGCAACAAAAAATATTCACTAATTGCTACTTTTTATGTAGTTTAAGTCTACTTCGTTTTGAACTACTTCGAATTTTTTTTGCTGGGATATATAACATGATTAAAAAATTATAATACATAATTATAATTAGAGCCTGAGCTCAACTGTCTTTACAGAAAAACAAAAACAATTTTTGTTTAACGTTGCCCAAACGTGCTCAGATAAGAAATACATAATTTTCGAAATATATTAATTTGGTACAAAAAAAAAAAAATATATATTTTTGAATTTGAAACATTTTTCAAATCTGCAAAAAAAAATTTTTCAAATTTTTTAAAACAAAATTACCAGGTATTTCAGCTCGTTAAACAAATCGGGTTTAAGGAGCAGCAAAAATCCAAAATTTAAAAAGAAATCTACCTTGTTTGAAAACTTTGACTCGGAATATATTTTTTTTGAGTATATGATTTTTTATGTAATTTTTTTTTGAGTGTACAATTTTTTTGAAGTGACAAAAATATTTTGAAAACCATTTTTGTGGTTTTCAAAGAAGAAGCGTGTTCAACGTTTTATTTAGCACGTGAATTGGAGGCGAAACCAATCCAAAATTCACGGTTTTCCACATAACTTCTGAACCACTGGACCGATTTCACTGAACTTCAATATCAACCTGACCGTAAAAATTACAAACTACTTTCTTTCGAAAGAGAGACGGACGAACATCACTATTTCAAATTTAAATCGATTGATAATCATGAATTTTTATACTTTTTCGAACTGTTACAAACTTACTATCACTCATAGATGGGACTAATTAATTAAATGAACCAATTAATTGATGGTTTAACTACCATTTAATTGATGTCAATGGTAATTAAATTTTTTTCATTACCATTGGTTGTATCAATTGTACCAATTAAATTACTAATCAATTTAATTAAATTACTAATAAATTTAATTAAAAAAAAAAAATAATTATCATTGGTATGGCATCACTTAAAAAAATAATTACCATTAGTAAAAGTCGTCAAAATATTGTCAAAATCGTTAATATTTGGAAACATCTGTTGTTTTTTGTTATATGGTGTTTTAGTTTTTCACATTTTATAAACCAATCACACGTTGATTGCCTTTGTATAACACAATATTTGAAATTTTTATTTGCGTTGTACAACATACTTTGATGTTTAAATTTTTAACTTTTCAAAAAAACAAAAATGTGCAAACCAATGGTTTTGAAACCAATTATAATTGGTGTTTTTCAACAATTGGTGCATTTCATTACCATTAGTAATTATTTTTTTCAATTAAAAAAATTTAATTACCATTAAATGGTAATGAAATTTTTTTCATTACCATTGATATTCAATGGTAATGAAAAATTCCCATCTATGCTATCACTAAGTGAAAGATATAAAAAGTCCCGCTTTTTAGACCAAAATCCCGATTTTTCAACCTTTCCATCCCGCTTTTCAGACAAAAACAGTTGGTCAGGTTACCCATAAAGTATATTTTTTATTGATCAGTGATCGATTCTAAGACATTCTAGCGATGTCCGTCCGTCCGTCCGTCTGTAGAAGACACGATGCAGTCCAAAATAAAAGAGCTAGACTTCCAAAGTTTGGCACGAATATGTCTTATATTCCTAGGCAGGTTAAGTTCGGAAATGGACAAAATCGGACCAAGGGGAAAAAAGTTCCCCCTTGGAGAACTAAACCAACCCAAGAAAAACCGAATTTTTTGCAGAGTTTTTTGAACTTTTGGTAAGCAAATGCAACATTCTTATCTCAGAAGAAGTTCCAAATCGCAAGGGGAAAGTGACCCCCAACGTCTCCCACCAACCCCCCCCCCCTCCCCCCAAAAAAAAAGCCCCTGGATTTTTTTTTAATATTTTTTTTACATTTTGGAGGGTATAAAAGATTCGGCACAGCCGAATGTAACACTCTCACTTGTATTTTGTTAATAAAGGTTTTTTGCGTAGTCGGCCTTTGGCCGGGCTTAGGGATTACATACTCCATGCATTAAACCCACCCTCTCTGCAAACCAAAGCTATTTTGGTTATCAGGCCTTATTGAGGCATAACAAATTTGATAGCGCAAAGGCCTGCTACCCTAGAAAACTTTACTTTGCGGAGAGGGTGGGTTACATGCATGGATTTTGTAATCCCTAAGCCCGGCCGGAGGCCGGCTACACAGAAAAACTTTTTTTGTTAAAGAATCTTTAAATTAAAAACCCTGCCGGGCTTAGAGATAAAAAACTCCATAAATTAATTTAGCGGCTTCGCTAAATAATTTTTTTTTTGGTAGCAGGATTTACAGGCAAATATATTTCCACATTTTCAACTGATATGGCTTTATTTCCACTTTGGTTGCAAAATCAATATGTCTTTATTGCTCAATCATGTTGGTAATAAAGCCATATGGCCTTATTTCCCATTGAATTGAGAAATAAGGCCATATGGCCTTATTGCCTATGGCTTTATTTCACCCCCCCCCCCTCAATTAATTCGCACCCGAAAAAATTTAACGTTCAAGCGGTTTTTCGGTGATTTTAAATTTGTGATACTTTTAAATTTATTGGTTATATAAAATCCTATATTTCTTAAAAAAAAAAGTATAAAAAATAGTATTTTGATAGATTTTGACATGTCTAATTTGAATAAGATTTAAAAATTAGTCCATTGCTTTTCGCAGTCGCGAAAATCGCGAAAAATCGCTAAAATCTGTTATAACTAAGGCAAGTACTTTCATGTTTTTACTCAGCATTGTAAACATAATATAAATTAAATATCTATCCGAATCAATAAATTTGCAGTAAAATGGCATCGATTTGTAGTTGCATATTTTGGTATAATTGCATATTTTTATATACATACATATAAATTGGATTTTTTTTAATCTTCGTCAATATTTTTTCAAAACTTCCTTAGAAAAATACAAAACCTATCCCCTATTTCTTATAGAAAACGAAATTTATTTATAGAAATTATATTCTGAGGCTTTCCTTATAGAAATTGATTCTGGAAGTATAATTTTTAGATTCTGAGAAATGTTTCCACCTGCTCTGAGACATTTTACTAATCGTAAAGAAAAAAACGTTTTCGAATTTAAGATTTTTCGACAGGAAAACTTTTTTTTTATTTCGCATAAAGTCAGAGTGGGGTCTTTTGCCATTGAGTTAATTTTTTGACTTAAAAATCAGAAAATTCCGAAAAAGTAAAAAAATACTTGTTTTAGAAAAATGTTGTACTTAATAGTTTTTTTTACATATTTAGTGAGTCAAAGAAAAATGCTTCTCAAGTAAATTTGTTCAATTAAAAATATTTTTATCACAAAATGTGTCAATAAAAAAATATTTAACTAATAAAAAATTGTGTAAGAATTGTCGAGGGCCTAAAGTTTTTGACAAAGCCTAATTTATGTGGACAAACCTATTAGTTTAGTAAAAACTATAATTTTTAAATGCATATTTTTGAAGTTTTTAGTGCATATTTTGAATTTTTAGGCACATATTATAGGCACATATTTTCGGTTTTTAGATGCATGAAAGTACTTGCCCTAGTTATAACTAGTGTTTATAAACCGGTTAACCGGTTAACCGAAAAACCGGTTTTTCCGCAAAATTTCGGTTTTTTTGGAAACCGGTTACCCGGAATTGAAAATTTCCGGTGCACCGAAAACCGTTTTTTTCTGTCGGTTAACCGGTTTTTTAAATACATTAAAAACGGAATATTTTTGCAAATACGAAGGATTTAGACTTATTTTTTGCATGATATTTTTGAAATTTCGTTGAAAACACCTTAAAAATCCGCGAGAGAGAAAGTCTAAAATATTTTTTGTCTTCATGAAACTCCAAATAGAAATTTTATTCCGTATCTGGTAAATATTAAAATTACTAACCGTTGAAAGCGTTTTTTGGACACTTTCATTAAAAATTTAATAACCAGATACTAAAATTCATGTTAATGGGGAAAATGTCAATAAAAGACCACCAAAATAAATTACGGTACACTCAGAAAATTATGTAAGTTACTACATGTTAGTTGTTTGTATATTTTACAGTAGTTAGTTATTTTCAACTACAAAGTCAGTTGTTTTTGTATGAAAAATATCAAACAACTATTTCTGTAAGTTATTTTAAGTACTTTTTTTGAATAACTAACAAACAAGTACTGTGATGTAGTAACAGTTATTTAAAGTAGTTAATTTTATTTTTTTTATCTCTGAAAAATTTTCAAAGTTTTTTTCCAAAAAATAAAAATAAATTTTCGTTTTTTTTTTATTTTTCACATCTTTCTTTTTAAAAAAAAAAAAAACTTTGAAAAAATTTGCTCTTCAATTTTTTTTCTGAAAAATTTTTTGAAGAAAAAAAATTATTTATAGATTTTTTTATTTTTACTACATTTTAGTTGTTTTGACTACAAATGTAAGTTGTTTTTACTACATAAGTCAGTTGTTTTTTGTCAGTTAAAATAACTAACATTGTTAGTTGATTTAACTGAAAAAGTAGTTGACCCCAAAACAACTTACAAAGTAGTTATTTTAACTGACATTTTCAGTTGATTTTACTAACATAATTTTTTGAGTGTACTGCAATTTACAACGAATTGATGCATTTTTTAAAATAAAACCAATAAAAATTAAATTAAAGCTCCGGTGAATATGGAAAAATTAAGCACCGTATTTAAATACCGCTAGTTTTAAATGGTAACAGTTGCCAACTTTGCTGTAAGAAACAAATATGTTAATATAAGTAATATTAACTTTTTTCTTTAATAAAAAAAACTATTTTAAAGTATTTTCTGGGGTTGTCAGTTAAAAAAGAAAAAAACCGATTAACCGGTTTTTATTCCGGTTTAACCGAGAAAACCGATTAACCGAAAAATATGATTTTCGGTTAACCGAGAAACCGATTTTCCAAAATGTCGGTTTTTTATAAACACTAGTTATAACCTTAATAAAATTTGTAATAACGTTAAAATATTTCGTAATATTAATAACCTTAATTTTATTATTATAAATCATCCTTTGAAAAGTTTCAATATTCAGTGAAGGACAACACTGTAAAATCAGACTTTAAATATTAAAAAAAAAATAATAAATCAAAAATTATAAATTTTTTTTTCTAAAATCTTCGATTTAAACCACTGCTGTTTCTTACCTATTAGAGAGTGTTGTCACGTAATTTTTTCAGATTTTCTCATTGTACAATGGGGCGGAGCGAGAAATGCATTTTCGTGAATTTCGCTTGGGCGCTATGCGGGATTGGTAAAAACAGATGCCAAAACGATGTGGTTAAAATATCAGAAAGATCGCACTTCATCTTGTTGTCCCACTTCAGCGCTGAAGATTCAACTTTTCAAAGCCAAATAGCATTTTTTTTAAAAATTTTCAAAAACTCAAATTTGATCAGATCTTGTAAATTTTGGATTTTATGAGGTCTAGTTAATCACATCTATTTAGATTTAAATTACCGGCTTTATAGAATACCGCGTACCTCCAAAAACCAGAGGTGCAAAAATATGCATACATTTTGGAGACACCCGAAAATCAACAATATAAAAATTATTTTATTCGGCCTTACCCAGCAGAAATTTTGCTGAACTGGCATCAGCTTTTGGAACACAGAAAAAAACGAATTGTATATGGGGCATTCCATGTGAAATCGGACACTTTGAAAAACATTTTTTTTAGATTTTCCCAATTTGTTTACAGTTTTTAGTACCCTTCGAAAACTCCTTTGTGGTAAATTTTCAGATTTTTTGATGACCCGTTCAAAAGATATCGAATTTTTAAAAATTGATAGTTTGTTCCTTTACTCAAACTTCTTTTAATCATAACTTCTTCAAGAATGGTCCAAATTTCAAATTTTTTTTCTTCAAAATTTTTGTTTTTCTAAGTACTTTCTAAAAAAAAATCCCAAAAAATTCTTAAAAGCGCTCTAGTATGCGATTTTTAAGTTTTAAAATTTAAATCTCATTTTTGAAACTGTTTGTACTCTTCGATTTTTTTTGTAATTTTTTTGTGTAAAACTTCTATCAATTCTACAAATTTTTTGCCCAGGACGATCGTGGGATAACGATTATTACTATTTTTAAAAATTTTTTGAAAAAATTTTATTGTAATTTTCCAATCTTAAAATCATTTCTACTGCTCCAATGGTGCGTCATAGAGGGGTCCTTTATAAGACCGACCCCCATTAATTTTTACGTCTTAACATTTCTTTGGAACAAACTAATACCCTATCTCCAATTTCTAAGGGGGCTCCCACACAAAACGACATTTTTTAAAATTTGTTCCAACCGCTCTAACTGCCCTAATAGTGCCCTTAGAGCAACAAAATGTATGATCGACCCACAATATTTTTTTAGTCCAAACATTTTCTCTGAACACACCTACCCTCTATCTTTAACTGTTAAGGCGGTCCCCATACAATTTTTTTTTATTTTTTGTAAATTTGTTTTATTTAATCAGCTTCTACCGGTCCAATGGTGCGTCCGAGAGGGGTCATTAGTGAGACCGACCCCCATTTATTTTTACCCTACAACATTTTTTCAAAACATACCTACGCCCTATCTCCTCTCCCTAAGTAGGCTCCCATACAAATAACAGTTGGAGCAAATTTTATAAAAATGTAATTTTGTATGGGAGCCTACTTAGGGAATGGAGATAGGGTGTAGGTATGTTTTGAAAAAATGTTGTAGGGTAAAAATAAATGGGGGTCGGTCTCACTAATGACCCTCTCGGACGCACCATTGGACCGGTAGAAGCTGATTAAATAAAACAAATTTACAAAAAATAAAAAAAATTGTATGGGGACCGCCTTAACAGTTAAAGATAGAGGGTAGGTGTGTTCAGAGAAAATGTTTGGACTAAAAAAATATTGTGGGTCGATCATACATTTTGTTGCTATAAGGGCACTATTAGGGCAGTTAGAGCGGTTGGAACAAATTTTAAAAAATGTCGTTTTGTGTGGGAGCCCCCTTAGAAATTGGAGATAGGGTATTAGTTTGTTCCAAAGAAATGTTAAGACGTAAAAATTAATGGGGTCGGTCTTATAAAGGATCCCTCTATGACGCACCATTGGAGCAGTAGAAGTGATTTTAAGATTGGAAAATTACAATAAAATTTTTTCAAAAAATTTTAAAAAATAGTAATAAACGTTATCCCACGATCGTCCTGGGCAAAAAATTTTTAGGATTGATAGAAGTTTTACACAAAAAAATTACAAAAAAATCGAAGAGTACAAACAGTTTCAAAAATGAGATTTAAATTTTAAAACTTAAAAATCGCATACTAGAGCGCTTTTAAGAATTTTTTGGGATTTTTTTTAGAAAGTACTTAGAAAAACAAAAATTTTGAAAAAAAAAATTTGAAATTTGGACCATTATTGAAGAAGTTATGATTAAAAGAAGTTTGAGTAAAGGAACAAACTACCAATTTTTAAAAATTCGATATCTTTTGAACGGGTCATCAAAAAAATCTGAAAATTTACCACGAAGGAGTTTTCGAAGGGTACTAAAAACTGTAAGCAAATTGGGAAAATCTAAAAAAAAAGTTTTTCAAAGTGTCCGATTTCACATGGAATGCCCCATATACAATTAATGAATACAATTAATGTGAATACAATTAACTTTTTCACTGAAAGTGCTCCTATACGGAAATTTGTGATATCAACTAACGTTTGTAAATATTGATTGTTGAAAAAAAAATGTAAAAAAAATTGATAAACGAGTTTGTAATAGTAGTTCTCTAAAATTATTATTTGTTTTGACAAACGTACAAAATCTTAAATTTTTTTTCAACAAAGAAATTCAACAAACACAATTTGTTGATCTGACAAACGTAAAAAATCTTATTTTTTTTAACAAAGAAATTCAACAAACACAAAAACTATTTGTTGACATGATAAAATAATTTTGAAATAAAATTACTTGACTAAGTTTGTTGAAAACAAAATCGAAATTTTGGCGATTTTATTTTCTGTGAAAGGAAACTCGAGTCAAGGAGCGCATCCAAACCTACATAAATCTCTAAGGACACTGAAAATGCGCTCTTAAGATGCACTGAAATCACGTGTCTTTAGAGCGCTGATTAAAGCATTCTTTTATAGCGCTGATTAAGCGCTATCGTACTTGTTTTTCTTGTAAATTATTTTTAAGAGTTACTTAGCGAACTCATTGCATTAAACCAGTGATACGCATTTTTGTAATTCCTATTCCCGCGGGAATAGGCGCTGCTTGTGCGCTGTCAACACACATACTCTATAAAATTCTGTTGCTTGAGCAAATTTGTTGACTTTTCGCTTGCTACTACCCACACAAGCATAAATGTTATAGTATGTGTCTGCGTATCGCTGCATTAAACTCTTAATTAATGACGTGTGGATTTGAAACAAATCTGACTACAATTTCCTATATGCATTTTTTTATAACTGTTATTCAAAACAAATGGTTTACTTGCAAGTTGGTACATATGCAACTTGTGATGCTAAAAGGGTTGATTAGATATTGGAAAAGAAACTTTTTTCTTTGCATTCTATCCTTTCAGACCATCCCGTTGGTTAATTTTCTCATATAAATATATGTATATAAAAATTACGAACGTATTATCTGACACTAATGTGTCATTGATTGATGTTGAAACGAAGTTGTATCTGTGCATGTAGTTTTAGTCCAATAGATATTTAAATTTAACTTCAAATCCCGCAAACTAAGAAACATTTCTTGGATAAATTTGTTAAAGTCATTTGTAAGGATTAGTGCTGCGATCGAGTTTGTTTTCTTGTCATGTCCTATTTTTATATAGAACTTTGATTAATATTATGATCAGCGTATGTCGTCAATCGAGCAATCCAGTTTTTAAGCAACACACAACAAAAATAACAACTGTCCTAATTAGGTAACAAATGGTTTAAAAACAAATGAATTTTTAAGGATTTTGCAACCGGTTGGTTAAAAATGAAAATTTCGCTTTAAATTTTCATATAAAATACTTGAAACTTTTCTTAAACAATAAATATTTTCTCACACACACACACATACGCACAAAAAGGAAATGTTTAAGTAAAAAAAGAATAATAAAAAAAGGGCAAACTCATCAAACGATTAAAGAAACTGCAGTGTAAGGATTTTCCTTTTTTCTATCCCGTAAATGAATAACTGGACATTCAGTTACAATTCTGTCTGTCCATAAAAATAAAAACTTACACATAAATATATACATACTAATATACATGTTGACTAAAATATTTAAATACAGTAGATAACCAAAAATATATGAAAGTCTTAATGCATCGTAAAGTGATAAAAAGACAACAGGACTATATCACGAAAAACTAAAATGATTTTTATTATTAGTTTTTTTTTAGGTACAGATCGAGCTCGGGCTCTAATAATATTTTTTGCAATGTTGGCAATCGATACCTTTTCAATACCGTTATCCGGTTCAAAACCCTTTAAATTGAATACCGGTACCAATACCAATAACCGAAACTCAGTTTCGGTATCGGATACCGGTATCCAAAAACCTTTTCCTTCGGTACCGGTACGTACCGGTATTGAAACGGTTTTTCTTAAAAACCATGTTTTTTTACAAAAAAAAAAAATAATAGAAAGTTTGTAAATTTTTTGGTTTTTGTAAATGAAAAATCGTACACCAAATGCCTCACCGAAGTCTCATAAAAATCAAAAAAATCTTTTGGCACCCACATCGTGAATTTAATGAAAATTTCAAAAAAGCCATACTTCAACCGCGATGCGAGAGCAAAAGAAAATTATTGATTTTCACGAAATTTTTATGGATTCATTTTGACTCCCAATAGAAACTTTCTGGATCCTTTTGTATAGTATAGTTTTTTGGGAATTTTTATTTAATCCGTGATGTGGGTGTCCAAGGATTTTTTTGATATTTGCAGTACTTCGGGGAAGGCATTTGGAATACTAGCAGGGGCTTTCCACCATAGTATACTTTTTTAAAGTGGCTTAACTCGTAGAAATCGTCCATAAAAGTCCCATAATTCGCGAAAAAATTGTTTGCAATATTTTTGAACGTGATCTTGTCTAGTCAGGGAATACCTATCTATCTATTTTCCAAATAGATAACACCAACAAAAAAAAAAAACTTGGTTGCCCGAGTAAAAATAATTTAATATGATCTTATATACTTTTATATAGTCATATTATTTGATATATGATCATGTGTGACACTATGTATTGCAAGATAAATTTATATAATAAATTTTGATGTGGGATTTTTTTAAGATATCGCCATACATAACTATATGTTTTAACATCTGGTCCCATGCATCATTTCAAATTTCTAAGTGTTTTATATAAAATTTTATATGCCTCCATTATTTTTTAATTTTTTTAAGTGTTTTCCAAGAACATATTTTTATCGCAAATATTTTCAAAGTGTTTTATATAAAATTTCATATGACTTCATATTTTTTTATTTTTCTAAGATTTTTCCAAGCACCACTTTTATATCACGAATATTTTCTAAGTGTTTTATATAAAATTTTATATGACTCCATCTTTTAAATTTTTTCTAAGTTTTTTTCAAGGAACATTTTTTTATCGCAAATATTTTCTAAGTGTTTTATATAAAATTTTATATAACTCCATTTTTTCAAATTTTTCTAAGTTTTTTCCAAGGACAAATTTTTTTGAAAATATTTTCTAAGTGTTTTATATAAAATTTAACATGACTCCATTTTGTGAAATTTTTCCAAGTTTTTTTCAAAGAACAACTTATATTTTATTATTTTAATTTTTCAACTTTTTATTAAAAACTAAAAAAAACATCCGATTTATAAAATTGTATAAATTTTAATATAATTGGATATAATTTTATATCATTGGATTAGACCAAAACTCGTATCAAAGTCGATATAAAGTTATATAAACTGGTATTATTAGATATTATTCGATCAAGTCTTATGAAACCATTTTTCGTATAAGATTATATCAAAATAGACACGAACCCATATTAAATTATATATTGTGTCATATCAATTTTTTTACTCGGGTGCCTAGAAATAATATGAAATATGTAATTTGTTGGGGTTTTTACTTTAACCGCGATGCGAGAGGGAAATAAATTTTATGGATCCGGGTAAAAATGAAATATATATGATCATATATGAAGATACTAGCTAACTCGCCCGGTACTTCGTTACCGGTTAGCTGTAAAAAAAAAATTTATTACTTCAAATTCTTAATAATTTTTCTTTAAACATAAAAATTGTTAGTTTCGACCTTTAAAATATTATATTTTGAGTAGATTTAAAGTTGAAAAAAATTATATTTTGGCGAAACGATCCCATAGTTCAAACTTTAAGTTTCAAGGAACATTAGTGCATAAGGAACAATATGTACCAAATTGAAGCGAAAATTCAAAAATTGATTTTCCCAGAATGTAATTTCCGCGAGTGGATCGTAAAGTACCAATTTTAAGTATCTCTACTTTCTCCCTTTTTCCCCATTAGAAGCAGAATTTTCATAAAAGTACTTATTTTAAAATGATATTTCCGCGAAAGGATCGTACAGTCCAAATTTCAAGTATTTAGGACCATTAATGCAGCAGATACAAAATTGCCCTACTTTCCCCATTTTCCCCCTTAGAAGCTACTAAAAAAGTGCTTCTTCCAGAATGTTATTTCCGCTAGAGGATCGTACAGTACAAACTTCAAGTATCTAGAACCATTAGTTCAGCAGATACAAAACAGTTAAAAATTCAAGTATCTAGGACCATTAGTTCAGCAGATACAAAATATCCCTACTTTTCCCCCATTTCCACCTATAAAACAAAATTTTCAAAAAAGTACTTCTTTCAGAATGTTTTTTTCGCGAGAGGATCGTACACTCCAAATTTCAAGTATCTAGGACCGTTAGTTCAGCAGATACAAAATTGCCCTAATTTCCCCCTTTTTCCCCGTAGAAGCGAAATTTTCAAAAAAGTGCTTCCATTAGAATGTTGTTTCCGCAAGAGGATTCAAATTTCAAGTTTACCCTACTTTCCCCCTTTTTCCCCCTATAGAAGCAGATTTTTCCAAAAAAGTACTTCTTCCAGAATGTTATTCCCGCGAGAGGATCGTACAGTCCAAACTTCAATATCTAGGACCATTAGCTCAGCAGATACAAAATTGCCCTTCTTTCCCCCTTTAAAAAGTAATTTTCAAAAAAGTACTTCTTTCAATATGTTATTCCGCGAGATGATCCTATATTGCAAATGTCATGTTTTTAAGACCATTAGTTTAAAATTTACCAAATTGCCCTATTTTGACCCTCTTGGCCCTCCTTAAAACCAAAATTTTCAAAAAGTGTATTTTTCAAAAAATTATTTCCGCGAGAGGATCAAAACTTAAAGTTTTAGTTCAGAAGATACAAAATTGCCCTATTTTCCACAGGATTATAGAGTCCAAATTTCAAGTTTCTAAAACTATTAGTTCAAAAGATACAAAATCCCCAAAGGGCCCTACTTCCCCTTTTTCCCCCTTAGAAGTAAAATTTTTAAAAAAAGTTCTTTAAGTATGTTATTTTTGCGAAAGGATCGTTCAGTTCAAATTTCAAGAATCTAGGACCATTAGTTCAGCAGATTCAAAATTGCCCTTCTTTCCCCCTTTTTCCCACAGAATTTTGAAAAGTACTTTCTTAAGAATGTTATTTCCGCGAGAGGATCGTTCAGCCAAATTTCAAGTATCTAGAACCATTAGTTCAGCAGATACAAAATTGCCCTACCTTCCCCGTTTTCCCCCTTGAAATCGGAATTTTCAAAAAAAGTACTTCTTTCAGAATGTTAATTCCAAGAGAGAGGATCGTGCAGTCTAAATTTCAAGTATCTAGAACCATTAGTTCAGCAGATACAAAATTGCCCTACTTTCCGCCTTTTCCCCCTTAGAAGCGGAACTTTTTCCGCAAGAGGATCGTACAGTTCAAATTTTAAGTACCTAGGATCATTAGTTCAGCAGATACAGAATTGGCCTACTTTCCACCTTTTCCCCCTTTAGAAGGAGAACTTTCAAAAAAGTACTTCTTCTAGAATGTTCTTTCCGCGAGAGGATCGTACAGTCCAAACTTCAAGTATGTAGGACTATTAGTTCAGCAGATTCAAAATTGCCCTACTTTCTCCCTTTTCCCCCCGTGGAAGCAGAATTTAAAAAAAAGTACTTCTTTTAGAATGTTATATCCGCGAGAGGATCGTACAGTTAAATTTTAAGTATCGAGGACCATTAGTACAGCAGATTCAAAATTGCCCTACCTTCCCCTTTTTCCCCCTTAAAAGTAGAGTTTTCAAAAAAGTACTTCCTTGAGAATGGTATTTCCGCGAGAGGATCGTACAGTCGAAATTTCAAGTATATAGGACCATTATTTCAGCAGATACAAAATTGCCCTACTTTTCCCCTTTTGCTTACTCAAAATCGGAATATTTAAAAAAGTACTTCTTTCAGAATGTTATTTTCGCGAAAAGATCGAACAGTCCAAATTTCAAGTCTCCCGGACCATTAGTTCAGCAGATACAAAATTGCCCACTTAGAGGCGGAATTTTCCAAAAAGTCCTTCATTCGAATTTTATTTCCGCGAGAGGATTGTGCAGTCCAATTTTTAAGTATCTAGGACTATTTGTTCAGCAGATACAAAATTGGCCTACTTTCCCCCTTTTTCCACCTTAAAGAAGAATTTTTAAAAAAGTATTTCTTTCCGAATGTTATTTCCGCGGGAGGATCGTACAGTCCAATTATCAAGTATTTAGGACCATTAGTTCAGCAGATTCAAAATTAATCTATTTTCCCCTCTTTTTCCCCTTAAGAGAGGAATTTTTAAAAAAGTATTCCTTTCCGAATGTTATTTCCGCGGGAGGATCGTACAGTCCAATTTTCAAGTATCTAGGACCATTACTTTAGCATATACAAAATTGCACTACTTTCCCCCTTTCTCCCCCTTAAAAGCGAAATTTTCAAAAAAGTACTTCTTTTAGAATGTTATTGCCGCGATATGATCCCATATTCCAAATGTCATGTTTCTAAGACCATTAATTTAAAGTTTAGCAAATTGCCCTATTTTCCCCCTTTTGGTCCTCCTTAAAACCAAAATTCTGAAAGAAATATATTTTTCAAAAAATTATTTCCGCGAGAGCATCCAGATTCAAAATTTCAAGTTTGTTCAGAAGATACAAAATTGCCCTATTAAACCCCTTCTACCCACCACCCCTACTCTTATAAAAGGATTTTTCAAAATATTACTTTTTACAAAATGTTTTTTCCGCGAGAGTAGACTTAAAATTTCAAGTTTTTGGGACCATTCGTTTAGCAGATACGAAATTGCCCTTCTTTCCCCATTTTTCCCCCTTTAAAAACGAATTTTCAAAAATGTACTTCTTTTAGAATGTTATTTTCGGGATAGGATTGTACAGTTCAAATTTTAAGTATCTAGGACCATTAGTTCCGCAGATACAAAATTGCCCTACTTTCCCCCTTTTTCCCCGTAGAAGCATAATTTTTAAAAAAGTTTTTCTTAAACAATGTTATTTCCGCGAGAGGATCGTACAGTTGAAATTTCCAGTATCTAGGACCATGAGTTCAGCAGATTCAAAATTACCCCACGCACCCCCTTTTTCCCAAGGAATTTTCAAAAAGTACTTCCTTTGGAATATTATTTCCGCGAGAGGATTGTACAGTTTAAATTTCAAGTATCTAGGACCATTAGTTCTGCAGATACAAAATTGCCCTACTTTCCCCCTTTTTCCCCGTAGAAGCGGATTTTTTGAAAAGTTCTTCTTTAAGAATGTTATTTTCGCGAAAGGATCGTACAGTTTAAATTTCAAGTATTAAGGACCATTAGTTCAGCAGATTCAAAATTGCCCTGCTTTCCCGATTTCCCCCCAGAATTTTGAAAAAGTACTTCCTTTAGAATGTTATTTCCGCGAGAGGTTTGTTCACTCCAAATTTCAAGTATCTAGAATCATATTTTCAGCAGATACAAAATTGCCCTTCCTTCCTCTTTTTCCCCCTTTAAAGCGGAATTTTCAAAAAGATACTTTTTTTAGAATGTTATTTCCGCGAGAGGATCGTGCAGTCCACGCGAGAGGATCGTGCAGTCCTATTTGTTCAGCAGATACAAACCGAAATTTTCAAAAAGTACTTCTTTCAGAAAGTTATTTCCGCGAGAGGATCGTACAGCCCAAATTCCAAGGATCTACGGCCATTAGCTCAGCAGACACAAAATTACCCTACTTTCCCCTTTTTCCCCCTTAGATGCGAAATTTTCAAAATAGAACTTTCTTCACAATGTTATTTCCGCGAAGGATCCCATAGTCAAAATTTTTAGGTTTCTGGGAAAATTAGTTCAGAACATACAAAGTGTACCAAATTGTCCTATTATCCCCCTTTTTACCACCCTAGAAGCGGACTTGAAAAAAAAAAATTGTTTCGGAATTTTTTTTCCGCGAGAGGTTCTTATAGTCCAAACTTTAAGTTTCTAGGACCATTAGGTCAGAGAAAATAAAATGTACCAAATTGATCAATTTTCCCCCTTTTCGCCTTCTTAGAAGTGCCTTTTTAAAAAAGTACTTTCTTCACAATATTATTTTCGCGAAAGGATCCTATAGTCCAAATTTCAGGTTTCTGGGACCATTAGTTCACAATATAGAAAATGTTCAAAATCATCCTATTTTCCCCCCAAATTTGAATGAAAAATTTTCAAAAAATACTTTCTTCAGAACATAATTTCCGCGAGAGGATCATATAGTGCAAATTTTTAAGTTTCTAGGACCATTAGGTCAGAAGATACAAAATGTACCAAATTATCCTACTTTCCCCCTTTCAACCCCCTAGAATCAGAATTAAAAAAACTTTGTTTCAGAATGTTTTTTCCGTTAGTGGATCTTATAGTCCAAACTTTAAGTTTCTAGGACCATTAGGTCAGAAGATAGAACATGTACCAAATTGCCCTTTTTCCCCCATTTCCCCTTCATATTTTTTTTTTTAAATACTTTCATTAGAGTATTATTTCCGCGTGAGGATCCTATAGTCCAAATTTTAGGTTACTGGGGCCATTAGTTCAGAAGATCGAAATGTTTAAAATTGTCCTATTTCCCCCTAAATTTAAGTGATTAAATCAATAAATTCCCAAAAATTAAAAAATAAATGAGATAAAAAAATTGAGTTAAAAATTTGAGTCAAAAAATTAAGCGAAAAATATTTTGAGTAAAAAAAATTGAGTAAAAAAAATTTGGGTGAAAACACCTTCTAAGTAAAAAATTTAATTAAAAAAAAAATGAGTAAAAAAACTGAAGAATAAAATACAATTGAGTGAAAAAAATTTTTGTTAAAAAAAAATGAGTAAAAAAAATTTTGAGTAAAAAAAAAATTTGAGTAAAAAAAAAATTGTAAAAAAAATTTTTGAGTGAAAAAAAATTTTGAGTGAAAAAAAAATTTGAGTGAAAACAAATTTTTTTGAGTGAAAAAAATTTTGAGTAAAAAAAAATTTTGAGTGAAAAAAAAATTTGAGTAAAAAAAATTTTGAGCGAAAAAAATTTGTAAAAAAAAAAAATTTTGAGTGAAAAAAAAATTTTGAGTGAAAAAAAAATTTTGAGTGAAAAAAAATTTTGAGTGAAAAAATTTTAGTAAAAAATTTTTTTTCCCCGAGAGGATACTATAGTTCAAATATCTAGTTTCTAGGACCATTAGTTCAAAATTCACCAAATTGCCCTATTTTCCCCCTTTTTGTCCCCCTTAAAACCGGAATTTTCAAAAAAGTACTTTTTTCAAAATGTTATTTCCGCGAGAGTATCCTATATTCAAAATTTCAAGATTGTAGGACCATTAGTTCAGAAGTTACAAAATGTACCAACTTGCCCTATTTTCCCCCTCCCCCCCACCTTAGAAACGGAATTTTCAAAATATTACTTTTTCCAAAATGTTATTTCCGCGAGAGGGTGCTGCTAGACTTCAAATTTCAAGTTTCTGGGACCATTTGTTTAGAATATAAAAAATGTACCAATTTGCCCTATTTTCCCCCTTTTCCCCCCTTGGAGGCGGAATTTTCAAAAAAAAAAAAAATTCCGAAATTTTATTTCCGCAAGAGGATCCTAGAGTTCAAATTTGAAGTTTCTAGGACTATTAGTTCAAAAGATACAAAATCCCCCAAAGGGGCCTATTTTCCCCCTTTTGCCCCCCTTAGAATCGGAATTTCCAAAAATCCCTTCTTAGTGGGTGGTTTTGTCGGGAGCCGAAACTACATTCCAAATTTCAAGTCTCTAGCTTCAGCGGTTTGGGCTGGGCGATGATTATTGCCAATCAGTCAGTCAGTCAGTAAGTCAGTCAGTCACCACACTCTTTTATATATATGGGGCATTCCAAGCCAAATCACTCACTTTTAGACCCGACCCCGTTCGATTTATTTTATTTTTGGATATGTTTTAGTACTTATTAAATGCAACTTGGACACCAATTTTCAGCCTTTTATTCCAAGATGGTGTTGAGTAATCAATTTTTCAAAATGGCGATTTTCTCCAAAAAATTAAAAAATTTAAATTTTTAATTTACTTTGACCATTAAAAAATATAGATATTTTAAAAAAAGTTGGACAACGTTTTGTTGGTATTTAAATGTAGTTTTAGAAAAAAAATATGAAAAAATTATTCGAAGTAACTATCAATTATTTTTTGACGTTTAAAAATTAAAATCGACTTTTTGAAAAAGTCCGAAACCATCGATTTTTTTGTAAAAAACTATAAAAATTCTACTCTAAATTACGCAACTTTTAAGCCATAACTCGAGATGTGATCACAATTCTTTCTATTTTTTTTTTTAATTTTTAAAACTGCACCTTTTATGTTTTGGCTCTGATTTATTTTATATGGAGCTCCAAAAAAAAAAAATTGGTAGATACTGACCCTAACTTACCCTAAATATATTCATTTGGAGGTAAATATACGTCTCACAAAAATTTGGGATGATCGGACATGGGTAAGGCGTTTAGCATGGTCCTTGAAGTTTAAAAAACGGATTACAAGGAAATATATGAATTTTTTTCTGTTTTCGCAAATTTTTTTGGTATTTTAAGTTAAGTTTTAATTCAAGTGATTACAGAATTATGATGTGGAGTAAAATGCCTTTCTAATAAGGTACTAAAAACTAAAATCGGCTGAAAATCAGCCAAGTTATTACAACTGCCCCAGGCATCTAGCGTGTGCCATACCACTTGATTAAAAAATACGTGTCCCTTTTTTTAAATTTATTGAAATTTTCTACTGTAATAACATTTTTTCATTATTCATGTTTCAGTGTAATATTTTTTTGGTTTTTCCAAATTTTAAAACAAAAAAAAGAATCTTTTTTTTTAAATAGAGATTTCAAAAGGGTGTTGAAAATGCAGGCCTTTTTAGCACCAATTTAAAAAATGTTAGCAAAACACAATATGAAAAATACTTGTCATCTAATTACATTTGAACTTTAAGAATAAAAAAATGTTATTACAGTAGAAAATTTCAATGAATTTCCAAAATCGTATTATATTGCTTAATCAAGTGTTCTGCCATACGTTAGATGCCTGGGGAAGTTGTAATAACTTGGCTGATTTTTAACCGATTTCAGTCTCTGGTACCTTATTAGAGAGGCATTTTACTCCGTATTATAATTCTGTAACCACTTGAATTAAAACTTAACTTAAAATACCAAAAAAATTGAGAAAACAGAAAAAAATTCATATTTTTCCTTGCAATCCGTTTTCTAAACTTCATGGCCCATGCGGTACACCTTATCCATGTCCGATCGTTCTTAATTTTTGTGAGGCGTATTTCTGCCTCGAAGTGAATATATCTAGGGTAAGTTAGGGTCAGTATCTACCAATATAATTTTTTTGGAGCACCATACAAAATAAATCAGAGTCAAAAAATAAAAGGTGCAATTTTCAAAATTTGAAAAAAAATAGAACAAATTGCGATCACATCTCGAATTATGGCTTAAAAGTTGCGTAATTAAGAGTAGAACTTTTAGACATTTGTAAAAAAAAATCGAAGGTTTCGGACTTTTTCAAAAAGTCGATTTTAATTTTTAAACGTTAAAAAATAAGTGATAATTACTTCGAATAATTTTTTTAATATTTTTTTCTAAAACTACATTTAAATACCAACAAAACGTTGTCCAACTTTTTTTAAGATATCTATATTTTTAACTGGTCAAAATTAATTGAAATTTTTAACTTTTCCATTTTTTTGAAAAAATCGCCATTTTGAAAAATTGATTACTCAGTACCATCTTGGAATAAAAGGCTGAAAATTGGTGTCCAAGTTGCATTTAATAAGTATTAAAACATATTCAAAAATAAAATAAATCGAAAGGGGTCGGGTCTAAAAGTGAGTGATTTGGCTTGGAATGCCCCATATAGATATGGATCATATATGGTTATATAAATCCATATATGATCCATATATCTTCATATATGATCATATATATTTCATTTTTACCTGGGTAGTCATTTTGACACCCAATATATTAGATTAGAAAAGGCCCTATGCACTGCGACCAATATGATCTTTTGTGCAGCAAATAGAAACTTATTGGACCCTTTTCAGCTCAAACAAAAAAGCTAAAAATCGATACGGCCTCATATTAATGTACTAAAGACATTGGAAAATGTCCAGCATAAGCGGTCCCGTGCTTCAAAAGTTATGAGCAAAAGACTGAATTTCGGCAACGGGTTTTCATGAATTTTCGAGATAAAAAACACGCTAACTTTCGAAGCTTGGCATATATATTTGCCGTTCCCCTGGCCTGATTCGCATTGAATTTCAGCCAAATCGGTCTAGTGTTTCAAAAGTTACCCAGCAGAAATAAATCGAGATTTTGGCGACACAGCATCTGTTTATAGCATACCGTAGCGCATCCAAAGAGCGCTCTTAGGGATGCAGTAAAAGGAAGGGGACAAAATTTTAATTTTTTTTAAAGATTTTTTATATTAAACTTATAATGTGTAATTATTTTTTGATAAAATTTCACACTTGCTTTCCTTTTTAATATTTTTAACACTTTTTGAATAAAAAAACATGAGTTTTAGACAAAGACACATGATTTGACTGCATCATTATTGCGCATTAATCAGCGCTGCAAAGAGCGCTTCAATCATAGCATCTTTGACCGCTGTTCCCAAAAAAAATCCCATAAAAAATGTGAAAATGAAAATTTCCGATATTTTTTTGATGTTCACTTCCGATTTTTTTTTTTTCATTTTGTTTCACATAAATAAAGTTTTGTAAAGTAAAACGAATGAATTTTTTGTTATATTTTTTTAAATTTTAGTTATTTGATTTAAACTTTGAACAGACAAGGAAAAAATTCGAATTTTATTTAAAATTCATAAGGTATTTGAAATAAAATTTTTGTTTAAATAAATTCTCAAAAACATTTGAATTTTATTATTTCCAAAAATAAAATTCTCAAAAAAAAAAGAATTTTATTTTTGAATTTTATTTTTGGTTTAATTTTATTTTACTTTTGGTTTGAATATTTATTTGTTCAAAATATATTTGTTATTATGGAAATAAAATTCTTTTTTTTATTAATAAAATTCTTTAAAGAATTTTAAATAAAATTTTTTTGAATTTTATTTCTTCTAAGAATTTAAAATAAAATTTTTAAGAATTACACCGTCCAACAAATTGCAACTTTTGGCTGTACACATGAACCGGACCCGAAAATTCGGAAAGTTGGGCCAAAAATAAAATACCCGTGTCTCCCAGTTTCTCTAGATCAATTCGCGTTTTCGCGAAAAATGCAACAAAAAAAAAAGTTTTCACAATAGAAAAAAATTATGTTATTCAGAAAGTGGGGTTGAAAAAAAAACACCCGTGTCTCTCAGGTTTTCGCCATCAATTCGCGTATTCGCGGAAAACGCTAAAAAAATTTTTTTTGCACTGTTAAAAAAAAAAAAATTGGGTTTAAATCTAAGCATTTTTGTCCCAGTTATTTCATATCAATTCGCAAATTTGTAAAAAAAAAAATATTTTGTTCTTTTTAGCACACTCACAAAATTTCAAGTAGAGTTAAAAAGAAATTTCCCATGTATCAGAGTTTTTCCAGCTAATTTAATTTTAATTTAAAAAAAATTAGGTGAATATTTTTAGTCCCACTTTTCGAATGTAGTAAATTTTTTTTAAGTGTGCAAAAAAATGCATTTTCGCGAAAACGCGAATAGATACATACTACATTGGGAGACACGAGAATTTTATTTTTAGCAATTTTTGTATAAGGACCGTAATTCTACTGTAAATCATATATATTTATTAGAGATGGGAACATGAGCAGATTTGAGCGTGATACACGTGAATCACGCGTGATTGTGACTGATTTCAATTTTACTCTCGTGATTGTGAGTGAGTGTGAGTGGAGAAAAAAATTGCGTGAGTGAGTGTGCGTGAGTCGTTTTTTTTGCGTGAATTATTTTCTCTTTATATTTCCTATTGTACCAAAAAAGCAACAAAAAAATTTAAAATTTGGCTTAATTTATGATTTTGTCCCAAAAAAACCAAAAAAAAAAAATGTAAAATTTCGCTGAACTGTAAATTTTGCTGAAAATTTTTTAAAGATTTTTGAAATTATAGTTTTTGAAATTTTCGTGAGTGTGACTCAATGTGAGTGTGAGTGAAGCTTGCGTGAGTGCACGTGAGTGTGAGTTGTTTTAAATTTACTCACGTGATTGTGACTGAGTGTGAGTAGAAAAAATATGCTCGAGAGTGAGTGTGCGTGATTCAAAAATTCCTGTCGTGAGCGTGAGTGAGTGTGAGTCAAAAATCACTCACGCGCCCATCTCTAACATTTATGTTTTATATTTATAAAAAATAATGCAATACATTTTTTCAAAATTGCATTTTTCGTGAATTAATATGGAAAAACTAGAACAATATTTTATTTTAAGCCCTATTTTCGGAATGCACTAAATTTTTTCAAGTGTGTAAAAAAAAAATGCATTTTCGCGAAAACGCGAATTGATATAGAAAAACCGGGAAACACAAGAATGTTATTTTGAGCCCCACTTTCTGAAAAGCGAACTTTTTTTTACATGTATTTTTTTTTTTTTTTTGCGTTTTTCGCGAAAACGCGAATTGATCTAGAAAAACTGGGAGACACGGGTACTTTTTTTTTTGCCCTACTTTCAGATTTTTCGGGTCCGGTCCATGTGTACAAAAGTGTGTCGGACGGTGTTATATTTAAAATTCTTTCTTGAATTTTTTGAAAAATTCAAAATTGAATTTTATCAATAACGAATTTTAAATTTTATTGTTTTTCCTTGTCTGACTTTGAATGAACCCGTAAACAAACACCAAACTCGATTTCATGTGATTCGGAAAATATCATGTGATTTGAAAAGTTTTGAAAGACATAACAGAGGCCTTTAACACATTTTAAATGATGATAAATAGGCCAACCAAAAAACAGCCAATGCTTATTTGTTATTTCGATGAATAAACCGATTTGGATTAAACACAAACTCTAATCACGAAAAAACAGAAAAACTAAGATACATTTGTTATAACTTCTTTTGAATATTTTTTCATTTATTGGTAAATTTTTTGTTTTTTATCTCATTTTTACATTTTAATTTTAGAACTTTAATTTTAGAAAATACAAATTTTATTACAAAATCAGCGCTAAAAAGATACATGAATTTACAGCATCTTTATTCTGCTTAAATCAGCTCTACAAAGATACATGAATTCGCTGCATCTTTAATCTGCTTAAATCAGCGCTAAAAAGATACATGAATTTACAGCATCTTTATTCTGCTTAAATCAGCGCTCTAAAGACACGTGATTTCAGTGCATCTAAAGAGCGCTGTTTCTGTGTATCCAACTAGCGCTCTAAAGTGGGACATCGCCTTAGAGAATCATGCATGAATTCAGCGCAATTGGATGCGCTCCTTTACTCAAGTTCCCCTTCCAAAAGCTGCTGAACGTTCAGCAAAATTTCTGCTGGGTATTAAGAAAACCGTGAATTTCAGATTGGTTTCACCTTAAATTCACTTGTTAAAAAAAAAACGTTAAACCAGCTTTAAAAAAAATTATTAGTCAGGAAAATATTTTACAAAGTATTCTTGTCACTCACAAAAATTTTTATACTAAAAAAAAACTTACACTCGAAAAAAAATTTACACTCAAAAAAAAATGTAAATTTTTTTTTTCAAAAATTTGAGTTTTTTACTTAAAATAAAATATTTCTAATCAAAATTGTTAATTTGATTTACGTTAGAAAATTAACTATCACTTTAGAAGGGCATTGTGGAGGGTATTGATGGATTCGTCCAAGTCGAATTTAAATTTTCTACTTGTTTTTACAAATTTTTTTAAAGTTTTTATACGTTTTTTATATTTTTAGCATTTTTTCGATAATACCGGTACGTACGGGTATTGACGTTTCGGTATCGGTAATACCGTAACCGATTCACCTCAAATACCGTAACCGATACCGAAATAAATAAAAAAACGATACCAATACCGATATCGAATATTGGTTTGTCTTGTTAATGGAAATTGTTTTTTTTTTATATGTGAATGTTTATAGTGTCTACAGAATAAATTTTAACAGTTTCCAACACTACAATTCTATTTCTAGCAATCTTCCTACCAAAACTTTGGTAATGGGTGGTGATTGTATAACACATTACCAGGTAATGTATATACCTTATTTGTAGCATTATTTAAGGATGTCTTACCAAACATTTGTTCCACAACGTATTATTTTAAAGTGAAAAATAATGCTTTACTAATAATTTGTTACGTAATGCATGATTATTGAAAAAAATGTATTTCAAATTTATTATTTCTAAACATTAAATCATGGATAACTTATATTTGGTTACATTATGTATTATTTCAAAGTTTGAAATAATGCATTATTTTTTTTTTTGTTTGATCACATGATCAATTATTTTTATTGATTCTTTCTATTTATTTACAACTCATTTTTAATAAATTCAACCTAACCGAGAACTGGTAACAATGACCGTCGTCTCGTTGTAGCGAAAAAAAGCAAGGGTTCTGGTGGGAATCGAACCCACGACCCCCACCTTGAAAGGCTAGCACGCTACCAACTAGCCTACGGGGGCCCCTTAATAATGCATTATTTATAATTGCATTACAATAACAAACAAAATTACAATAACAAACAAAATAAATATTTTATAAAAAAAATGCATAAGTTTAAACTAGAGATGGGCTCACGACAGGCATTTTCTTATGACACAAACTCACTCACGAGCATATTTTATCTACTTACACTCACTTACAATCACATGAGTAAATTTAATACAAAACTACTTTATCACTAATCGTAACACCTTATATATTATGTTCTGGTATGCTATATTTTATACCTTACTCGTATGCATTACTTTGAGTCTCATCCCCTGTTGAAATCATCAATGCTGCAATGTATAAAATAAGCAATCATATACCTTATTTTATACCTTATTTGGTAATCTAAGTTTTGCTGGGTTCCTTCATACTTTACTTTAACTTTTTTGTCTTTTACATTATTTCGCAAGGGTTACAACATGATCTGGAATTGCAGACAAAAATTAAGAAATTTGCATTTTCTGTTTCGTAGACGTGTCCAATGGCGAGATATTATGTCAGTAATTTTATTTGTTGTTTTTTTCTGTAAGTACAGATTGAGCCCGGATTTTATTTTGATAAGAAAAAATAATTTTTGTTTTGATAACACTAATAAAGAGGGTTGTCAAAAAAAAGAAAATTGGTAAAATCAAAGCATACGGTCGGCCGGTTTATCCGTTTAGTTTAAAAAACTCGTTACCGTCCAACCTGAATCAAATTACGTCGCGTAAGGCGTAACGCCCAATAATTTTTCGTTTCTAATATTTAAATGTGAGTTACCTAAATCAAACGGACGTAAAAATTTCAAATTTGATGTGTTTGTTTTTGTTTTTTTTTTACGTCTTGCGCTACGCATTTGATTCTGGTTCGACCCTTAGACCTAACTAACAATTTTTAATATTATAACTAGTCGATAAAAACCGCATCATTTCCATTGAATACATGAAAAACTCATGACTTTATGTGTTCTAACCAAGGTTGCCAACTCTAGACGAGAAAAAATGGCTAGATTTCAGAACAAAAATGGCTAGATTTTGAAATTCATTAAAAAAAACCTGACATATCTCATGAAAAATTACGTAGTGACGTTTAATACCGGTTTTAACACAATCGGGCTGTTAATTATTCATTAAATTACAATTTTTGAGATGTTATAATTTGTTTTGAATCAACTGATTTATTTTATTAAAAAAATATATAGTGATGCAAAAAAATATAAAAATCTACATCCTTTAAACAAATATAATCTAAAGACAAAAACTTAAAATGTGAAAGGACCCAGCAGAAATTTTGCTGAACTAGCAGCAGCTTTTGGAAAGGAATCCCGAGTCAAGTAGCGCTTCCAAACGTGCTGAATTCATGCATGATTCTCTAAGGCGATGTCCCACTTTAGAGCGCTAGTTGGATACACAGAAAAAGCGCTCTTAAGATGCACTGAAATCACGTGTCTTTAGAGCGCTGATTAAAGCATACTTTTATAGCGCTGATTAAGCGCTATAAAGATGCAGTGAATTCATGTATCTTTTCAGAGCAGATTTAAGCAGAATAAAAAAAAAATTTGAAAATTTTGAAATCAAAATGGAAATTTTTAAAATACAAATGGAATTTTCTGAAAAGTATTTAGAAAATTTTGGAAACACAAATGTAAATTTCTTAAATACAATTGGAAATTTTTGAAATATAAGTGGAAGTTTCTGAAATAGAAATTTAGGAAATATAATTGGAAAATTTTTGAAATATAATTGTAAATTTTTGAGTTATAAATGAAAATTTCTGAAAAATAATTGGAAATTTTTTAAATATAATTGGAAATGTTGTTTTTTTATTTTTAGTACCAAAAGGTACATAAAAATAAAATGTATTTATTCGGCCTTTATATATGTATATATATTCGATTAGAGTTTTATTCTAGTTCGAGGCCCAAAAATATTTCTATTTATGATATTGTCATAATAGAGTATTTTTAATTTATTGCTTTAAAAAAGTTACTATCTCATAGTATGTCTGTACTGATCAGTTTCATCCCCACTAAAGGAATCTTCAGCAGACTTTAGAGAAGCATTAAACCTTCATAATAGTACTTCTCATATAACTTGGGAAATATATCAAATATTATGTCTGGTTTGATGTTTGATTGACCAACGATGATTCTCTAAAGTCTGCTGAAGATTCCTTTAGTGGGGATGAAACTGATCAGTACAGACATACTATGAGATAGTAACTTTTTTAAAGCAATAAATTAAAAATACTCTATTATGACAATATCATAAATAGAAATATTTTTGGGCCTCGAACTAGAATAAAACTCTAATCGAATATATATATAATTGGAAATTTTATAAATATAATTTAAGTTTCTAAAATATGATTGTAAGTTTTTCGTAATATAATTTGTATTATTTGAAATTAAAGTGAAATTGTGTAGTCAAAAATTGTTTTTAAAAATACTGAAAAATATTTTAAAATCTGCAAACATTTTTTTTGAAATACATATGTATTTGTAAAAATTTTAGAAACATTTTTTTGATTTAAAAAAAAATAATAATCTAGATAAATTACAAGAAAAAAGTTGTAAGAAAGAGAAAAAAATGTAAAAATTAGATAAAAAAAACATACCAATAAATGAAAAAATATGCAAAAAAAAGTTAAAACAAATGTATTTTAAGTTTTGTGTTTTTTCGTTATCAGACTGTGTTTAATCCAAATTGGTTTATTCTTTGAAATAACAAAAAAGCATTTGCTGTTTTTGGTTAGCCTATTTATCATCATTCAAAATGTGTAAAAGATGTTATGATTGAAGCACTCTTTGCAGCGCTGATAAATGCGCAATAATGATGCAGTGAAATCATCTGTCTTCGTCCAAAACTCAAACTTTTTTATTCAAAAAGTGTTAAAAATATTAAAAAGGAAAGCAAGTGTGAAATTTTATCAAAAAATAATTTTAAATTGTAAGTTTTATATAAAAAATCTTAACAAAAAATTAAACTTTTTTCCCCTTACTTTTACTGCATCCTTAAGAGCGCTCTTTGGATGCGCTTCGGTATGCTATAAATAGATGCTGTGTCGCCAAAATCTCGATTTATTTCTGCTGGGGATATAAATAAATCTAACCAAATTATATCATTCAATAAATCAATACTGCACGCAGAGAACAAACATGATTGCGACGACCATAATGGAGGGGAACATATATTAGTTCCTTTAAACTCCTACAAGGAGCATAGGGCCAAAACAAGTTGCTTCCAATATTCTCGATCCGATGCTCGATGTTTAAGTTCATTCCAATTTAGATTTAGTTTGGACATCTCAATTGTTATCTGGCGTTTCCAGGTATGCGATGGACGTCCTGAACGGCGACTGCCTTGTGGGTTCCACTCTAAAGCTTGTTTTGCTATATCTTCTGGTGGTTTTCGCAAAGTGTGACCTATCCAGGACCATTTTCGCTTGCGGATTTCATTTTGAATCGGTTGTTGGTTGGTTTCTGACCACAGTCGAGTGTTAGAAATTGTTGAGGGCCAGTATACCCGCAGAATCTTGCGTAGACATTTGTTTATGAAAACTTGTATGGTTTGTATGTCTCGAGTTGCTGCATTCCACGTCTCGCATCCATATAACAAGGTGGATTTTACATTTGAATTAAACAGGCTTAGCTTTGTACGACGTGACATGTATGACGAGTTCCACACAGGATTTAGTTGCCCAAATGATTGACGAGCTTTATTTATTCGGCTGGAGATATCTGCGCCAGAGCCACCGCTCCTGTCGAATATGCTACCAAGGTAGCAGAAAGATTCCACATCATCAAGTTGATGGGATTGTAGAGTAAACCTTTGCTCGTTGTTAACATTCATGCGCATTGTTTTTGTTTTGTCCATGTTTATCTTTAGACCTACGGATAGTGCGGTTTCATAGATAGTTGTTAACTTTGACTGCATATCAGAAAATGAATGTGTCAGCAAACAGATGTCATCTACGTAATCCAGATCCTCTAAGCGACCTTGCAGACCCCACGTTATGCCTCGTCTATGACTTGTGGCCTTTTTCATTACTACATCGAGGACACAATTAAAAAGCAGTGGTGATAAAACGCAGCCTTGGCGAACTCCATTTTCTACAGAAATTTTTTTACTTAGTTGTCTCTCATGTAGTATGCGACAGGTGGCATTAGCGTATAGGCCCTTGATGAGATCTATTAGCTTATTGGGAACTCCTTTACACGCTAGTGTTTTCCATATTGAAGTGTGATTTATGGTGTCGAATGCCTTTTCAAAATCTATAAAAGTTAGGTAAAGTGGTGACCTCCATTCTACTGACTGTTCCACAATTATCCTTAAGCTATTTACATGGTCTATGCATGATTTGTGAGCACGAAAGCCGGCTTGTTCTTTTCTGAGCTCAGGGAGAACAGTTGTAGATAGTCTTTTGCTTATTATGTTTGCAATAACTTTATTGGCCATATTCAGAAGTGTTATGCCTCTCCAATTTTTGCGGGCGGTTAGGTCCCCTTTTTTTAGGAAGATTAATAATCACGCCTTCCGCGAGCTCCTCTGGAAGAGTTTCAGTCAGCCAGAAGTTTGTTATAACGGGAGCCATAAGGGGAACATAATATGATTGATAAATTTTATGATTGTAGCGATGATATTATGATCTTCGCTAATAGTAGTATGATAAAAATTGTCATATATAATTGTAGATGATCATTAGGGATGAGATTTTTATGCACTAAAAAATCGAAAATATGCGCTTAAAATATGCGCTAAAAAATTCAAAATATGCACTAAAAAACCTAAAAATATGCACTAAAAAATAAAATTTGTGCAATAAAAATTTTGTTTTCATTGGAAAAACTTCTTAAAAAGCAAAAAATAACGCCGGGTTCAAATAGTAACATTTAAAACTTTATATAAGCAAGACTTTTTTAGAAATTAAGACAATCTGGAAAACAAATTTTAAAGAAAAAAAAATAATTTTTCTTATTTCCAAAATAAATTTTTAAAACTTAAAATAGTTTTTGAAACAAAAAAATTTCAATTTATGTTTTTGCTAATTTATGCCAAAATATGCAAAAATATGCACTTAAAAGTTGGAAATATGCACAAAATATGCATTTAAAACCAAAATATGCAAAAATATGCATTTTCACCAAAATATGCAAAAATATGCAAAAACAAATCGATGCCATTTTAACGCAAATTTCTTGATTCGGAAAGATAATTGGTTGATATCGTTTTTAGACTATCGACAAAAAACATGCATTTGCATGGAAATCTCATCCCTAATGATCATAGTATGATTGGGAGAATCATACATATGATCAATTATGGGTGATTTGGTTTGCTGCAATCATATTCAAAACCTGTGTTTTCTCTGTGTGTGGATTTAGAAAAATATATAAATTTACTTGGCTTCATTAAATATTATTTGTTAAGTTTTTTTATCGTTTTTAGTATAGCAGTATTAATTATCCCCGCCTAACTTTAGATCGCTCCAAAATATTACTAATTTATAAGCGCAGTCTCAATGGACTGGGCTCATATATAAACCAAATTTTTTTACAATTTCTATATGAGAAACAATCCAAAAAATTCTCGCACCAGAGTTAAATAAATTTAAAAAACTCAACATTAATGGTTAAAAATAATAAAACATTGCACAATACAAGTTTTTTATAAGTATTGTAAACATTGCGATAATTTATTAAAAATTTAGCGTCGTATTTTCAAAAAAAGTTTATATAAAAAAAAATGGCTACACTGAAAAAAAAATTTACCATTTTTAAAGCATGTTGCACTTAATTTAAAAAAAGGAGGGTATGCGAGGGCTCCAAAGATTTTAATTCTTCTTCCAAGTATATTTTTTCCTAAAACATAGTAATGCATTTACTTAAATATATCTTAAAAGTAAGTTAAATTGTACTTAATATAAGTTTAATTGTTTTTATCAAGAGGAAAAATATTTTTTTAAAATAAGTAAAAATTTCCTTAAACTTACGGATTCTGTGGACCCTATGGAGTCCCAATGTGAGGACCCTACGGGCCCCCAATATATGGGGTCCGCCCATGAGTATATGCGTACACTATTATAGGGTCACTATTGATTTTGATCCATAATTTTGGTCAGAATCGCTCTATCTTGCATAGTTTTCGAGATATGGGAATGGGGTCTTGAGAAATTTGATCATGAAATAACTCGAAAACTATAACTCGGAGGGCTTTCGGGTCTTCGGCGGTCATATTCTACAAGTTAATGGCTACAAAAATGCCTTTAGAATTTTTTTCGTATCTGCAGTATTTGCAGAGTTATAGGCATTTGAAAATTCCGCGAAAATCGAAATTTGGATTTAAAGTTAGGGTCTCATGGGGTCTCCACATGGGGCCCCCAGATGGGGTCCCCAAAATACCAAAAGTATTTTTTCCTTAAGTTAAGTAAATTCTTTCTTAAACTGATGAAGATATGGATTTTAATAAAGTTAATGAAATCATTAAAATAAAGATTACTTTTGTCTTAAATTAAAACAAAAATTGATTGAATTAAAGAAAATACGATTTGCAATTAAAGATTTGTACTTATTTGATACAAGGTCTTGAAAATGTCTGTACTATTTTTAAGTAAGCTACGGACTTATTTATTTTTTTTGCACACAATTTAAATTTTTTTCTTTTAAGTAAAACAAAAATTTTTAATAAACCCTTTTTTTCTTAAATGCAATCAATTCGCCATAAATGTAAAGAATATTTAACTTAATTTAAAAAAACAAATTAAGGAAAACTCTTGTGCTTTTTTAAGTATTTGCATGTACTATCTTCAAGTTAATTTTCTTTGTTTTAAGTAAAACCACCTTATATTAAGATAAGTTGAAGTAAATTCAAAAAAATTTGTTTACTTAAATTAATAACAGTGTTTATTTAATTTCAGTATAGTTATTTTTTTCAGTGTAGAGTGGAAAAAAATGGCTAGATCTTCCGGCTAGATATAATCTAGCCATTTTTTTATGGCTAGATGAAAATAATACCGCTAGATCTAGCCGGAAAATGGCTAAAATGGCAACCTTGGTTCTAAAACCATTTTCGTTAAAATGTTTGGCCTTACCACAAGAAAACAAAAAGTCTAAAGTTTTTTTTTTAAATATCAAATTTTCAATACATTTTTAAAAAAAAAAAAATATTTTGTATGGAAATAAACTTAAAAGCTGATTTTAAATATAAATGGATAAAATACTTACAAGGGAAGTATCTCAACCCTTATGAACCGATTTGCCTGAAACTTAAAATATAGTTAAATGAGACCATTTTAAGGTTGGGGTTTCTCGGCTTATCGGCCATATCGGGGATTTAGGGGTTCAAAAAATAGGTAAAAAAGTGGCGAAAAAATCGTTTTTTGGATTTTTCGGCCATTTATTGATAAGAAACTATATGATGTTTCCATATGAGAAGAAAGGTTTTTTTAATGCCTATCCAACGGTGGCATAACCTTGTAAAAATTCGGCTTTGTTAAATATTTTTCTCATGAAAATGTATAAATTTTGGGCGGTATATATATGAAGACATAGACCTACGATATCCATGTTAATATAAAATATTCTTCGTCAAATTTAAGTCGACACGTATTTTTGCTCTAGACGATATTCCTGTTAGTTCGGGAGTTATCGAAATTTTCCCGAAGGTCCTCATTGCTTCATAAGGGGACAACGAAATTTTTAAACACTGATATGGCCGGTAAGCCGAGACACCCCAACCTTAAAATCGTCTCATTTATATATATTTTAAGTTTCAGGCAAATCGGTTCATAAGGGTTGAGATACTTCCCTTGTTAGTATGTTTTGGAACGGCATTTATGTCTAGAAAATCTCAATTAATTTGGAGTCATTTGGAGTGGTCTGTAAAAAAAGTGCAGAAAAAGAACGTTGCATTTTCATACAAATACATGAAAAACACAAGCCTTTATGAGTTCTAACTCCATTTTCCTAAAATTTTTGTTCTATCACCTGGATAAAATAGCATAATTCGGAGTATATATGGGGCATTCCATGTCAAATCAGACACTTTAAAAAATATTTTTTTTTTTAGATTTTCCCAATTTGTTAAAAGTTTTTATTTCCCTTCGAAAACTCCTTCGTGGTAAATTTTCAGATTTTTTTGATGACCCGTTCAAATGATATCGAATTTTTAAAAATTGGTAGTTTGTTCCTTTACTCAAACTTCTTTTACTCATAACTTCTTCAATAATGGTCCAAATTTCAATTTTTTTTTTTCAAAATTTTTGTTTTTTTACGTATTTTAAAAAAAAAATCCCAAAAAATTCTTAAAAGCGCTCTAGTATGCGATTTTTAAGTTTTAAAATTTAAATCTCATTTTTGAAAATGTTTGTACTCTTCGATTTTTTTGAAACTTTTTTGTGTAAAACTTCTATCGATTCTACAAATTTTTTGCCCAGGAGGATGGTGGGATAACGATTATTACTATTTTTTAAAATTTTTGGAAAAAATTTTATTGTAATTTTCCAATCTTAAAATCATTTCTACTGCTTAAATGGTGCGTCATCGAGGGGTCCTTTAGAAGACCGACCCCCATTAATTTTAACGTCTTAACATTTCTTTGGAACAAACTAATACCCTATCTCCAATTTCTAAGGGTGCTCCTACACAAAACGACATTTTTTTAAATTTGCTCCAACCGCTCTAACTGCCCTAATAGTGCCCTTAGAGCAACAAAATGTATGACCGACCTACAATATTTTTTTAGTCCAAACATTTTCTCTGAACACACCTACCCTCTGAACACACCTACCCTCTAGCGAGTGGAGATAGGGCTGTGGTACTATGTTTCACAAAAAAGTTGGAGGGTAAAAATAAATTGGGGTCGGTCTCACTAATGACCCCTCTCGGACGCATCATTGGACCGGTAGAAGATGAATAAATATAGGGTTGCCATCCGTCCTCTTTTCCCCGGACACCGTCCTCTTTCTTAGGGCGTCCGGGGCAGTCCTACTTCTTTTTTAGAAAGTGTCCGGGGTTATCCTACTTTTTGCACTCGATAACATTTTTTTTATTACTTTTAAACTTTTGAATTATTTTCATCGCCATATTTTCGCTTATCAGCATGTCAACTTTTTGAGAACAAAACGCTCAAAAATTAAAAAAAAAAAACGCTTCAAATTAATTATATTTCGAGTAAAAATTCACTCTGGGTAGTGCGAAAATAACTACGTTAGCATCAATTCTTATCAGCTGTTGTGTGTCTTAAAGTTTGCTCTCCGAAAAAAGATTTGTATATCAAAAATTTCCACTGCAAATTTAAAAAAAAATAATAATATATATTCGATTAGAGTTTTATTCTAGTTCGAGGCCCAAAAATATTTCTATTTATGATATTGTCATAATAGAGTATTTTTAATTTATTGCTTTAAAAAAGTTACTATCTCATAGTATGTCTGTACTGATCAGTTTCATCCCCACTAAAAGAATCTTCAGCAGACTTTAGAGAATCATCGTTGGTCAATCAAACATCAAACCAGACATAATATTTGATATATTTCCCAAGTTATATGAGAAGTACTATTATGAAGGTCCGAAATCTGTTTTCCAACAAAAATAACTCTTTTAAAGCAAAAACTGTATATATTAAATCACCGTCGGTAACTATTAATATATGTGTTGCTGTTATTTTACAATAACAACAGTGCCTAACCAAACAATAGTGTTGGTAGGATAAGTCGTACTAAACTTTGTGTTAAATGTTGTTTTTTTATTTTTAGTACCAAAAGGTACATAAAAATAAAATGTATTTATTCGGCCTTTATATATGTATATATATTCGATTAGAGTTTTATTCTAGTTCGAGGCCCAAAAATATTTCTATTTATGATATTGTCATAATAGAGTATTTTTAATTTATTGCTTTAAAAAAGTTACTATCTCATAGTATGTCTGTACTGATCAGTTTCATCCCCACTAAAGGAATCTTCAGCAGACTTTAGAGAATCATCGTTGGTCAATCAAACATCAAACCAGACATAATATTTGATATATTTCCCAAGTTATATGAGAAGTACTATTATGAAGGTCCGAAATCTGTTTTCCAACAAAAATAACTCTTTTAAAGCAAAAACTGTATATCGTGAACCTATATTCAAAATATGCCAACTCAAATTTGACCGAAATGAGTTTCCGATGGCAAAGAGCTCCCCTATGCAATACCTATCTGTGATAAAAATTTCAGAGCAAAAAAATAATTTGTTGTCGGTTTACATCCATTTTTGTTATTCTGCTAACTCAAAGTACATATTTTTTTGGTGAAAATAAATGCCAACTCCCATTGTAAATTTCCAAAAAATTTTCAAAATTTTTTTAAAAAAAAATTAGACCACATTTCTTATTGCAATTGCCATGCTGAACACGAATCTGGTAAAGATTTTGATATCCAATGGCTAGTTTTCGAGATATTGCCATTTTTAAAATATCGGTAAATAGTGTTTGCAAAAAAAAAATTGCTTATATATATGTAACTTTCAAACTATTTATCAGATTGAAACATTATGAGTGGGGCAAATAAAGTCAATGATATAAGCTTTCGAAATAGCTTGTTTGGAGTGACCTAAATACAATACAGCGTGAGTTACAGAGTGGCAAAGTTGACCACACTGAAATTAAAATTCTTTCGGAGCTAATAACTTTTAAAAATAATTAAAGATTTTTATTTTTTTTTAGTTTTTGCAATTGCCGTACTAAGGGAAACAAAATCCAAAAAAAAAAAAATATTAAAAATTTTTCAAAAAAAAAATATATTTTTATTTTCCGACAAAATATGCCAACTCTAAAAAAATATTTGTTTTTCGACACAGTAATAAATGCCATCTCTGAAAAATACGCAAACAAGTGAAAAATATGAAACTTTTGGCATAGGTAAAAATTATTTAGAATATTTTAACCATCTTATGGAAGGTACATTGTTTATTTTTACAATAATATGCAAAATAACTAGTTTTTTAGCTCTCCTGAAAAGTAAGCTTTTTCGAGTTGGCATTTATTGAATATAGTTCGACGATATATTAAATCACCGTCGGTAACTATTAATATATGTGTTGCTGTTATTTTACAATAACAACAGTGCCTAACCAAACAATAGTGTTGGTAGGATAAGTCGTACTGAACTTTGTGTTAAATGTTGTTTTTTTATTTTTAGTACCAAAAGGTACATAAAAATAAAATGTATTTATTCGGCCTTTATATATGTATATGGGGGTTTTCGTGTCAACTGACACAACTTTTGAAACCGATGTCTTCCGATCGGGATGAAATTTGCACCAAGGTTAGTCCTATTGGATAGTAGTTCAGACACAATTTTTCAACGAGATCGGTCAAGAACTCTCTGAGGTCAAAGAGGTGTTGATTCTCATCCATGTAACTTCTTACCTATTGTTTTTACCAAAATGTGTCCCAAAGAGTTTAGATAGCTATTTCTTCAGTCTTTCGAAAAAAAAATATAAAAAAAATAAAACAAAAATTTTTGATTTTTTTTCTTAAAAATCCAAAACTTTTTTGACTTTTTCCCCAAATTGGGCCCTTTTTTTTTTTTGATTCAAAAGAAAGCTTAGGCGATTTCCTTTAAGAGCTGTGGGGTCGCTTAGTGGGATGCGAGTGGGATATCTATGAAAAAATATTTTTTTTAACTTTGGAACACAAAAAACGGTTCTTCAATTTGCACTATTATGCGTGGGATAGCTAACCAGTTTTCGATTTCGATCCGCGATACCCTCTAATTTTTTTAGGTTTGAAAAAGAAAGCACGAGCCAAAAAATGGGGGCGGTGGGGAAGGCCATATGGCCCCTCATTGGGGTCAAAGTTGGGCGCAAAGAGGTAAAAATCCTCAAAAAGCCCCAAAACTCCCCTAGAAACGCCCCTGGAGGGGTGCAATGCGGGACCGACCTCCAATAATTTTCTGCCCCCAACATTTTTCTTGAACATACCTTACCCCTATTTCCACTTCCTAAGGGGGCTCCCATACAAACCATTTTTAAAAAATTTGATCCTACCATTCTAACTTACCCTAAAGTGCCCCTAGTGGAGCCAAATGTATGACCGACCTCCATTATTTTATTAATTCCAACATTTTTTGTAAACATACCTACAACGTATCTTTAACCCTTAAGGTGGTCCCCATACATTTCTTTTATTTTTTATAAATTTGTTTTATTAAACCAGCTCCTACCGCCCCTACCGTGCCTCCTAGAGAGGCAAAAATTACGACCAACCCCCATTATTTTTTAGTTACCAACATTTTGTCCGAACATCATAACACCCTATCTCCACTCCCTAAGGGGCTCCCATACATTATAAAAACATGTATTTTTAAAAACTAATAAAAAAATAAAAATAAAATGTATGGGGACCCCCTTAAGAGTTGAAAATAAAGGGTAGGTATATTCTGAGAAAACGTTGGAGTTGAAAAAATATTGGGGGTCGGTCATACATTTTACTTCTCTAGGGGCAACCTATGGACAGTTAGAGCGGTAGGAGCAAATTTTATAAAAATGTAATTTTGTATGGGAGCCCCCTTAGGAAGTGGAAATAGGGGTAAGGTATGTTCAATAAAAATGTTGGGGACAGAAAATTATTGGAGGTCGGTCTCACATTGCACCCCTCCAGGGGCGTTTCTAGGGGAGTTTTGGGGCTTTTTGAGGATTTTTACCTCTTTACGCCAAACTTTGACCCCAATGAGGGGCCATATGGCCCCTCCCCACCGCCCCCATTTTTTGGCTCGTGCTTTCTTTTTCGAACCTAAAAAAATTAGAGGGTATCGCGGATCGAAATCGAAAACTGGTTAGCTATCCCACGCATAATAGTGCAAATTGAAGAACCGTTTTTTGTGTTCCAAAGGAAAAAAAAAATTTTTTCATAGATATCCCACTCGCATCCCACTAAGCGACCCCACAGCTCTTAAAGGAAATCGCCTAAGCTTTCTTTTGAATCAAAAAAAAAAAAAAAAAAAAGGGCCCAATTTGAGGAAAAAGTCAAAAAAGTTTTGGATTTTTAAGAAAAAAAATCAAAAATTTTTGTTTTATTTTTTTTATATTTTTTTTTCGAAAGACTGAAGAAATAGCTATCTAAACTCTTTGGGACACATTTTGCTTAAAACAATAGGTAAGAAGTTACATGGATGAGAATCAACACCTCTTTGGCCAAAATGTCAAATTTCGACCCCCTCTAACTCAGAGAGTTATTGACCGATCTCGTTGAAAAATTGTGTCTGAACTACTACCCAATAGGGCAAACCTTGGTGCAAATTTCATCCCGATCGGAAGACATCGGTTTCAAAAGTTGTGTCAGTTGACACGAAAACCCCCATATATATTCGATTAGAGTTTTATTCTAGTTCGAGGCCCAAAAATATTTCTATTTATGATATTGTCATAATAGAGTATTTTTAATTTATTGCTTTAAAAAAGTTACTATCTCATAGTATGTCTGTACTGATCAGTTTCATCCCCACTAAAGGAATCTTCAGCAGACTTTAGAGAATCATCGTTGGTCAATCAAACATCAAACCAGACATAATATTTGATATATTTCCCAAGTTATCTAATCGAATATATATACATATATAAAGGCCGAATAAATACATTTTATTTTTATGTACCTTTTGGTACTAAAAATAAAAAAACAACATTTAAAAAATAATAATTTTAAGAAAATTCCTTTGAATTTCCAAAAATTCCATTTGTATGTCAGAAATTTCCAATTGTATTTAAAAAGTTTCCATTTGTATTTTAAAAATTTCTAAATGCTTTTCAGAAAAATCTGTTTCAGAAATTTCCAATTAAATTTAAAAAATGTCCATTTATATTTTAAAAATGTCTAAATGCTTTTCACAAAATTCCAATTAAATATATTTCAAAAATTTCTATTTCTATTCAAAATTTTTCAAATGCTTTGCAGAAAATTTTGATATACAAATAAAATTTTTTAAAAGCATTTAGATAATTTTATTTTGAGTAGGTTTTTTTCTAGCTCGAGGTCATTAAAACTATGATAATCTCATATAATAATTTTCAAGAAAAAATTTTTCTGTTTTAAATTTTTTTATGTTGGTCATTTTTTGCAAGACTTAATCGACACGTGTTTCGGGATTTGTCCAATCGCATTGTGAAGATTATTTAGCAAAAAATAAAAACCCTGTACTACAAGTAGCAAAGGGTCTTAAATGACAATCGTTAATGATCAAACTAAAATAAAAATACATATTCGACTCTATTTCCATTGGGAATTAGAAGACGAAAATGGTACCATCGTAGTAAGATCACGATCATCATCCCGAAACACGTGTCGACAAAGTCTTGCAAAAAATTACCAACATAATAAATTTAAAACAGAAAAATAATTTTCTTGAAAATAATTATATGAGAATATCATAGTTTTAATTAGTAAAGGAAATAATGACCTCAAGCTAGAAAAAAACCTACTCAAAATATAATATTTTTAAGGTCGAGTACAACAATTTACTTTTTTTAAATTAATTTATTAAAAAAAAATTGTCCTCTTTTTTGGGTCAAATGTCCTCCTTTTTTGAGGTTGGCGTCCTCTTTTTCTCAAAATGGAAATGGCAACCCTAAATAAATAAAACAAATTTACAAAAAATAAAAAAAATTTAATGGGGACTGCCTTAACAGTTAAAGATAGAGGGTGGGTGTGTTCAGAGAAAATGTTTGGACTAAAAAAATATTGTGGGTCGGTCATACATTTTGTTGCTCTAAGGGCACTATTAGGGCAGTTAGAGCGGTTGGAGCAAATTTAAGAAAATGTCGTTTTGTGTGGGAGCCCCCTTAGAAATTAGAGATAGGGTATTAGTTTGTTCCAAAGAAATGTTAAGACGTAAAAATTTTTTTTCAAAAAATTTAAAAAAATACTTAGTAATAATCGTTATCCCACCATCCTCCTGGGCAAAACATTTGTAGAATCGATTGAAGTTTTTCGCAAAAAAATTTCAAAAAAATCGAAGAGTACAAACATTTTTAAAAATGAGATTTAAATTTTAAAACTTAAAAATCGCATACTAGGGCGCTTCTAAGAATTTTTTGAGATTTTTTTTTTTAAATTGCGTAAAAAAACAAAAATTTTGAAAAAAAAATTTAAATTTGTACCATTATTGAAGAAGTTATGAGTAAAAGAAGTTTGAGTAAAGGAACAAACTACCAATTTTTAAAAATTCGATATCTTTTGAATGGGTCATCAAAAAAATCTGAAAATTTACCACGAAGGAGTTTTCAAAAGGTACTTAAAACTGTAAACAAATTGGGAAAATCTAAAAAAAAATTTTTTCAAAGTGTCCGATTTGACATGGAATGTCCCATATATATTCGATTAGAGTTTTATTCTAGTTCGAGGCCCAAAAATATTTCTATATATGATATTAGTGGGGATGAAACTGATCAGTACACTGAAAGAATTTTGTTCATTACGGCTATGAAAACGTACATTGATTCTATGAAAAAAATCATTAGAAGTGAGCCAATGATGCCCTTCATAGAATCTATGAATCAAATTCATAGAAACCAGAAACCTATGAAAAAGTTCATAGGCTATGGAAAAAAAATTATTATTCAATTCTATTTTTATTTATTTTTTTATTTTAATTTTATTTTTTTATATTTTATTTTTATTTATTTTTATTATTTTATTTATTTACAATTTTCTATTTTTAAAAATTTATATGTTTTTTTATTTTAACTTATCCCCACCGAGATTCGATCAGAGAACCTGTTGTTCGTAAAGCATAGTCTCTAGCCACTGAGCTAAATTATATAAACAAGTAACAACACTTAAAATGAATTTTGATTAATATATTGAGTTTGTGTCTATGCTCTGTCACAATGCTCTGCCAAAAGCTGTGTGTGTTTGTAGAAAACAAATATTTTGTGTATTTACAAAAATGAAGCGTTATAAAACCATGCGTTAGTTGGCGAGATTTTTCTTCTTTGGTGGCGCTGATAGCTAAGGCGTCGACAATTACCACTTCAGCCGGTAGGTCTTGGGTTCGAACCCCGGTCAGGGCAGCAATGATATTTTTTTTTAATGTTTTTTTTTATTTTTTTTTTATTTTTTTAATAAATTTATTCAACTATTTTAATTATTGTAACATTATTTTAATTATTAAAAGAATTACAAGGCATATTGATGGCATTTTCTTCTATGAATGACATTCATAAATTCTATGAATTTTTTCTATGAATTTAATAAAATCTATGAATAAAATTCTATGAAATATTTCAAAATACTAATGAATATTCATTCAGCCAATGAATTATTTCATAGAATCTATGAATTTGGTTTTATGAAATTTGTTCATAGATATAATGAACAATAATTCTTTCAGTGTACAGATATACTATGAGATGAGTAACTTTTTTAAAGCAATAAATTAAAAATACCCAGGCAGAAAAATACGAACGGGAGAGAGCTGGCAAAGTACCTTTTATGGAAAGCGCTTTAAAAACAAAAAATATGGTACTATTTTAGCACTTTTTGAACAAAAAATGGGACGTATCTAAATTGTATTCATAAGTCCATAATATGGCATTCACACTAGTGACCTTAAACAAGTTGTTCAACAAAACACCAATAGCAGAATGAAAACGTAATGAAAACTAGGGTTATGACTCATTTTTGACAAAATTTTTACCTATCACCACGTGATAGACCACACAAAATTAATATTAAAAATCGTATTTGCAGGTCATTTTGGCAAAAAAACCTTCCGCACCAAACGCAATTTCTAAAAAGTCACAGATATTTTATGTTATAAGTCCTATTTTTAAAAAATTAGGTAATTTTAACCCTTCCAATGAATGAATTATATAAAAAAAGATCTTGTGAGCAATTACGAATAAAAATAATGCCACTCGGACTTTTACTTTTGGAGCTACATGCTGCCAAAATTGACGTTATAAATAGTTAACTTTATGCAGTTAAGGGTTAAACCGCCAAATTTGAATCTTGAAGGAGTCAAAAAAGTCCCTCCATAAAGCATTCGTCATTTTTACCCTAAATAGCTTTTCCTACGTATCGTTTGGGTCTCATATTTTCTAAGTTTCAATTAAATTAAGAAAATATAGACCAAATTTCATCTCGTTTGGTGCGGGAACTTTTTTGACGGAAGCGAAAAAGTAAAAATGCAATTCTTAATATTTTTTATGACCTTTTTGGCTAGGGCAGATAAATTTTGATATTTGCAAAAAATGCAAAAAGTTATAACCCTAATGGACACAGAACAAATACTTTTTTAAACATCTCACTCTTGAACACTTCAATAGTGAGACACAACTTTTTTTGGTGTTTATTTGAATAAAGAAATTTATTAAATTAGGATAAAAAATTTCTTGACTCACTTATTAGGATAAAAAAATTTTGAACAAACTTTGAACAATTTTCTAAGCCCCGGAAAAAAATTATTTGCAGTTTTCTTTGCGTATTGGAATAAAAAATTTATTAAAAATGCTTTTAGAAAAAAAATTGGAAGAGTCCCGAAAAAAGTGGTGTACTGAACCGAAAAGGGTATGTATCCGGAGTTTAAGGGTGATGTATCCGGAGTTTTAGACACTTCCTCACGAAAGAAACAGGTGTTTTTATATAAAAGGTTTCAAGTTTGTAATATATAGGTCCAGAGACTTATCGGCCACTTATCCTGCAGGGAAATAAAAAATATTCCAATTGTTATGAAAATGAATAAATTTTAATAAGAAATTTATACTTTGAACTGATTTAAATAGAAAAACATTGGCAAAGCGCTTGGAAAGCACTTTTTCGAATTCATACTACCTTCTACACAAAAAATAAAGTGCTTTGCCGAGACTTTTTCTTTAGAACGGTTGGTAGTTTCTGCCTGGGTACTCTATTATGACAATATCATATATAGAAATATTTTTGGGCCTCGAACTAGAATAAAACTCTAATGGAATATATATATATATATAAAGGCCGAATAAATACATTTTATTTTTATGTAACTTTTGGTACTAAAAAACTTTCAACACAGAGTTTAGTACGACTTATCTTACCAACACTATTGTTTGGTTAGGTACTGTTGTGATTGTAAAATAACAGCAACACATATATTAATAATTACCGATGGTGATTTAGTATATACAATTTTTGCTTTAAAAGAGTTATTTTTGTTGGAAAACAGATTTCGGACCTTCATAATAGTATTTCTCATATAACTTGTGAAATATATCAAATATTATGTCTGGTTTGATGTTTGATTGACCAACGATGATTCTCTAAAGTCTGCTGAAGATTCCTTAGTGGGGATGAAACTGAGCAGTACAGATATACTATGAGATGAGTAACTTTTTAAAGCAATAAATTAAAAATACTCTATTATGACAATATCATATATAGAAATATTTTTGGACCTCGAACTAGAATAAAACTCTAATCGAATATATAAACTTTCATTATATTTAAAAAAAAAATTTAAAGTTTTGTGTTTTTTGCTACATAGATTATTAGGTTAAATTTTGAAATAACTCTCATTTCTGTTCCAAATTTTAATTCTAGAACCGATTCCGAAGAACAAATACATCGAGGGTGAATATTCAAAACTTGCTATCTGCAGTGTAATAACATAGTAGATAGTAAGTTTTGAATATAAGCACCATTTTTAACTAAATTCTAAGAAATTTCAACGAAATTTTAAGAAGTTAAAATTCAATAAAAAAAATACGAGTTCTTAAAATTCAACTAAATTCAAAGATTTTTTTAACCAAATTCAAAGAAGTTTTACCTTAATTCTAAAAAGTTTTTACAAAATTCTAAGAAGTTTTTCACTAAATTCTAAGAAAACAAATATAAGTTTTTAACTAAATTCTAAGAAATTTTTGACTCAGTTCTTAAAACAAAAAAACTGTAATGTTAGCAAAATAAGCTTGTAAACCTCAAGAAAATTTGCTGATTTGGAACCCACAATTTTTTTTGGTAAAGTTAGCAAAAATGTTTGCCAAGAATTAGTTAACTGATTTTTTTATTTCAACTTACAATTAGTTCAACATTTGAGGACCCCATTGGGTTCCTTAAAAATCGTCATAGTTTTTGATCCAAAATTTGTGTCCGTTTCGCTTTACCTTGCTTAGTTTTTGAGATACGTGATTTTAGGGGACCACTGAGGTTTTGAGAATTAAGAAACTCGTTAACTTCAAAAATATTACTCGGAGAACTTTTTGTTGTGTCGGCAATATGTACCGAGATATGAGCATTTTAAAATTTTCGGGATTGCTAACTTTTTTGGATAGCGTCGAAAGGGCCTAGAACATTTCTGGATTTTCCATGTTGCATGAATCTTTCACGAGACCCCTCAAAAAAATGTCTAAAGGTTTTAATCGGCAGCTCTGAATAATCGGTGCGCAAAATATCGATTGTTTGATGGACTGTGGGACATATTGCGACATCCTTCTGAAAAGAAATGTCATCCAAGTTGATATATTCTATTACGGCCAACAAAAAGTCGGTAATCATGGCTCTGTAGCGCTCATCTTTGACGAAAATTTGATTTTCAGCTTTATTTTTGAAAATATTGTGTAATGATGCTGATACTCAAATCTGTTGCTTCCTATAGATGAATTGGATTATTTACAATACCGTGCGAGTTTTACGATCCCAAGATGTAGCAATTTGTTTGTTAACATAACCTCATTTGAGTGCCTTATTTCGGTTAAAAACTTTTTTTCGAAAAACGTGCAGTTTGGCAGCGCAGTACTGCGCTACAACGCGATACAGCGGAGCAAGCCGAGGACGCATCAATGAAGTCGTTTGCCATAAAAAACGGGAATGTTTGCTCTTTCAAATAAAGCCATAACATTCCAAAAAAAGTTGAGTATTGATCATTTTATTGCATTTTAAAAAAGATACTAGTTATTGGACCACCCCTTATTAGCAAAAAAGCTTGTAAAAATTTGGTCAACTCAAAAACAATAAATTTAGCAAAAACAATTAGTTCAAATTTTGTTTAAAATTGCTAATGCGCTAAATGAAGTTTACATGATATTTTTGCTAACATGCTAATCTTAACTAAAAATTTGCTAAAGGTAAGCTTACTATCATTAGCAAAAATAAATAAGTAAATCTACTAATGTATTATTTTGAGTGTAAGAAGTTTAAGCTTAATTCAAAGAAGTTTTAACTCAATCCTAAGAAGATAAATTTGAGTCTTTAACTAAATTCTAAGAAGTTTAAACTAAATTAGAAGGAGTCCGCTTCTTCAATTCTAAGAAGTGAAATTCGGTGAAGTTATTTGTAGTGTGTACATTAGAGTGTCAATTATTTTGGAAATGTTGGAAATGTTGAGACGGTACCCGCCCATTTTTTTCCTTTTGACTTAAAAATAACTGAGGAAAAATGTTTGGCCCCTACAGCCACGCCTTCCCTACGCGACTGGGCCTTAAAGAGCGGGGCATAAAAAATCATTTTTCCATACAAACAAAAAATATTTTTTTGATTTTTAATTTTTTTGTTATTAAATTTTATATTACTTGGTTAGCTTACTCAGCTAAATTTTCTGTTCCAAATAATCGGTTCCGGAACGCATCAAACTACCCTGCAACCGGTTCTACTTAACATTCCAGAATCAATGATTTTTGTTTGAAATTGTCCCGAAAGCAATCGTTTTTTAGAGCAAGTAGTTTTTTTGAAAAATAATTTTACATAGAAAATTTTGTTGTGATTACCGTAGAATGTAATCAAGAATCTATTGAACCAGGAATTTGTTCCAAAAAATTTTCCTGGGTATTGACGACAAAAAATTCGATTTCGGTGGGATAAGCTCTAAAAAATTTTTCGAAAAAAACAAAATTTAGAGTCGCAGGTAATAATATTTTTTTTTTAGTTTTGACAAGCAACGGTTTTAGTTGCTATGTTGCTTTAAATAATATATATTCATAAAAAAATAGTTTTTGGATCTGTGACATCTTTATCGTGTTCTAAAAAAGGATAAAAAATGCATTGTTGATTTTTTTCGATACACGATAAAGATGTCACTGATATGAATAATATTTTTTTAATACATATCATTAAAAACAACATAACAACTAAAACCGTTGCTTGTCAAAACTAAAAAAAAAATATTTTTTAAAAATTTTTTACCGTAGGACCCTAACGGCTCTAATTTTTTTTTTCGAAAAAGATAAAGATGTCACAGATATGAAAAATATTTTTTTTTGAATATATGTACATTAGGGATATAACCAAAATAGGAACCTATCATAATCATATGGGCAATTTTATACTGATAAGAAAAAACGTTATCCGGGGACATTTTGGTCCAAAAACCTTCGGCACCGATTGCAATTTCTAAAACACCATAAATTTACATTTTTGTATGTTTTATGGTGGGATTCCTTCCCATCCACCGTTTCTTGGCTTTTTGTCATTTTACAACAAAAATAAAACAATAACAAATTTGTAAAATGGATTTCGACACTAGAAATACGGGTTTTCCGAATAATAATAAAAATATTAGCGAAAACTTCATCGCGATCGGTGCCGAACCTTTTTTAACATTCGCGAAAAAAAGAACACACATTTCTTCTTGATTTTTCATGTACTTTCTAAATATGATAGGTCCTTTTTGATATTTGCAAAAAAACGCAAATGGTTATATCCCTAATGTACATATATCATTAAAAGCAACATAACAACTAAAACCGTTGATTGTCAAAACTAAAAAAAAACATTTCTTAAAAACTTTTTACTGTTGGACCCCAACGGCTCTAAATTTTTTTTTGCGAAAAATTTTTTAGAGCTGAAAGCCTTATCCCACCAAAATCAAATTTTTTGTCGTGAATAAGCTAACCAAGTAATAGCACTGTTTTTTGCAGATCGGATTAAGATTAGGATTAACTCTATTTAGTTAAAAAATGGGTTAGATCAAGTCCAGAATTTTTTTTATATTTTTTTTTCTGAATCTACATCCAATTAGTTAATATAAGTAGGAAAAAAATTTAGCGTTGTCCAAAATTTAAAATGGTATAAATAAATCTGATTGTGAGTTAATCCTAGGATTTAACTAAATTTATTTTTCATTCTTTTCATTTTGGACAAAGCTTAATTTGTTTTTCTGTTTATATTTACTAATTGTACACTCAAAATGATAACTCTGTTAAATTACAGAAAAACTCTACTTCCATACTTTTCCAGCTAACAACATTTCTTCACACAAAAAAAAATCGAGGTAATATTACCTAAAATTATAGTATAAAAATACCTTAGCGCCACACCAAAAAAATATTGTAGTTGATTACAACTTAAATATCAACTATTTTGTAGGTGAATTACCACTAACTAAAGTTTAGTTGATTTTCTTAAGTTGCTGATAACTACGAATAAACCAAAATATAAAATCAACTATATAAGTCGTTACTATTATCAATATTTAGTGGATTTCAACTTATATTTGACATATTTTGAAAAAATAGCTGAATACAACTATATGAACAGTTGAAAACAACTTAAAATAGCTAAATATAACGATTAAATAAATAATTTTATCTTTAACTTCCTTTTTAGTTAATAATAATTATTAAATTGCTGTATTTTGGTTGCTTGCTAATTAGAATAAGGTAAATATTTTTTAATTTAAAATAAAAGACGACCTGGAAGTTTTAAGAGATTTTATTTAAGTTAATCAAAGGACACTTCACTAATTTAGCATCTAATAGTTTTTATATGGAGAAACTGTTTCAATTTTTCTATAGAACAGAAAATTCAAAATCAGAGAATTTTTCTATAGAAAAAATGTCTTAATCTAAAATTTTTCTATAGAAAAAGAACTGTCTCAAAATCTAAGAATTTTTCTGTAGAAAAAATGTCAGAATCTGAGAATTTTTTTTTAGAAACATTTTTTTTAGAAAATTTTTCAGAATCTAATAATTTTTCTATAGAAAAAATGTTTCAGAATCTGAGAATTTTTCTGTAGAAAAATGTCTCAGAATTTGAGAATTTTTCTATAGAAAAAATGTCTCAGAATCTGAGAATTTTTATATAGAAAAAATGTCTCAGAATCTGAAAATTTTTCTATAGAAAAAATGTCTCAGAATCTGAGAATTTGTCTATAGAAAAAATGTCTCAGAATCTGAAAATTTTTCTATAGAAAAAAATGTCAGAATCTGAAAATTTTTCTATAGAAAAAATGTCTCAGAATCTGAGAATTTTTCTATAGAAAAAATGTCACAGAATCTGAGAATTTTTCTATAGAAAAAATGTCTCTGAATCTGAGAATTTTTCTATAGAAAAAATGTCTCAGAATCTGGGAATTTTTCTATAGGAAAAATGTCTCAGAACCTGAGAATTTTTCTATTGAAAAAATGCATCAGAATCTGAGAATTTTTTTAAAGAAAAAATGTCTCAGAATTTGAGAATTTTTCTATAGAAAAAATGTCTCAGAATCTGAGAATTTTTCTATAGAAAAAATGTCTCAGAATCTGAGAATTTTTCTATAGAAAAAATGTCCCAGAATCTGAGAGTTTTTCTATAGAAAAAATGTCTCAGAATCTGAGAATTTTTCTATAGAAAAAATGTCTCAGAATCTGAGAATTTTCTATAGAAAAAATGTCTCAGAATCTGAGAATTTTTCTATAGAAAAAATGTCTCAGAATCTGAGAATTTTTCTATAGAAAAAATGTCTCAGAATCTGAGAATTTTTCTATAGAAAAAATGTCACAGAATCTAAGAATTTTTCTATAAAAAAAATGTATCAGAAAAAATGTCTCAGAATCTGAAAATTTTTCTATAGAAAAAATGTCTCAAAAAATTATAAGATTCCACGACATTTTTTCTATAGAAAAATTCTCAGATTCTAAGACTTCTTTCTATAAATGTCTGAGACATTTTTTGCTTTTCAAAAGTATTCAGAAACTAAGACATTTTTTCAATAGAAAATTTCTCAGATTCTGTGACATTTTTTTATAGAAAATTCTCAGATTCTGTGTCATTTTTTCTATAGAATACTTCGCAGATTCTGTGACATTTTTTCTTTAGAATTTCTTGAGAAAAATTCTCTAAATTTGAAACATTTTTTCTATAGAAATTTAAAAAAAAAAATTCTTATGTATAAATGTTGATTCATCTTGAATATATACATAAATCTTGTTGTACCGAATGAAATCTTGATGGATCCCATAAAAATCTTGATAGTCTTTTCTCAACACGAAGATTTTGAATCTGCATACAAATTTTGAAGACTTGTTATCTAAACAAGCTGCTAAACAATAAAATATACTAACTATTTCGCAATAAACTAAAAAATATACCTTACACCCGGTCTAGATTAGCAGCCGCCAAAGCAACCATACACAGAAAAAAATATCCAATTTCATTTTTCAATTAAAATTTTAATTCACTTTAAATTGATATTCAATTAAATATTTTAATTGATTCAATTATTTTTTTAATTAATTCTTTTGCTTTTTTGAAAATAATGTTTTTTTTAAGACTTTCCTTAGCAGCTCTTTTGGCAGCTACAAGAAATGTAGAGTATCTTGTGTAGGCTGGCGCAAATCCTCTTCCAAACCCTCCAGAGTGGGTGCCGGCTGGGCAACAAGCACTACAGACATATCCTGAATGTAGCAGGATGGTGCTTGGCAGAGGTCAGGGTACACGTTTCTGGTATCAGTGTCGTCCTAGTGACACAGTATCGGAGAAATGTATCCTGACTATAGGAATCGGGGTAATTCTTTAGTGGCCAGTCGAAATTCTTGTCGGGGGACAAACATGTTCATCTGTTGAATATGCCGTATCTTCAAGAAGGACGGTAGTGTACTTACAACCCCTCCTTGTTTGTCAAGGATGGGTCGGCCTCTGCCTAAGTTTTTTAGTATGGTTTACTCTATGCTAAACTCCTAGGAAATGTAAGTAGGCGGAGAAATGGTTAACTCTCTTAAAACAGAAATCCCTAATCTACGGTGGAACAGCATATGCCAAGAGATGCGTTGCTAAGAGGGTGCTTAGTAGTGAATATGCGAACTCTGGAAGGAGGCGAAATCCAGTTTAATACAGCCTTCCCATGGTAAGGGGCACTACCATGGGTGACCTTTATACTTCCCCTTATATTGAAAAAAATATTTATGGATACAACAAACAACAAAAAAATTTTAATCGATGCAGCTGCATCCTCTGTCGGAAATGCCACTGGGCTGTCCGACAATACACAAAATATTATGGGCGCTATAGAGCACCATTTAATGGATGACCTAACTGCAACAGTGCAAACCCAAGGTCATCCACAAAATAGTGATATTGAAGTACCACTTACATGCACTGATTCTAACCCAAGTGATGCAATTGTGCGCACAGGTAAGGATCAACAAAGGCAGATCGAAGACGTGTCGCAGGAACTTGAATCTGCGAATTCTGAAACCGACACGGAGACCATAGAATCCGATCTTAAAAGTATATGCTCCGACAGATCAGGAGCTACAATCATAGGCAGCAGCCTTGACAAACTGGGAGTACAAACGGGCACGCCATTTGTTAAATTTAACTCTGCCGAAAGACGACTTTTTAAGAAAGCCTTAGCCGAAGGGCAAACACGGGAGCAGGCTTTAGTGATTGCCAAAGCTCCACCACAAAAAAGAGCCACTAATAAACGTGGGTTGTCCGATGAAAAGGTAGTCTCAATGGAGAAGAAAACTAAATCCAACGCCAACTCATCATACGTCGCTTTACCCCAGTCAACCAAACCATCTTTTAGCCAAGTTGTTGGCACAGTTAAAGTTGGCTTCGTTACAGACGACACGTCGAAGAATCCACTGACAAGTGAACAGATAGCTGTCTTGCAGGAAGCGATTATCGACGTAACGATAGCTCTTGGTGAAGAGGTCCAGCCCCAATATGATGGCTGCTTTCCGAGAACGGGATGGCTTATGGTCGTATGCGCAAACCGGAAAACTGCGGACTTTCTCATTGGGAATGTCGAGGCTGTGAGGACCGCTTGTGGGTTCAGCGTGGCGATTGTGGAGGAATCTTGTTTCCCACGCTCGCACTACGTTAGAGGCTACTTCCCTCACAGCGTGGATTTTTCAAATGAGAAGGTTCTTGCAACGATAGCAGTTCAAAACGGCATTAGGGCCAAAGACTGGAAGGTGGTGAAGAGGGCCAATGAGGGTCAACTTCTCCAACTTCTTTTCGCGGTCGATGACCTGTCTTGGACTAAGCTATGTGAGCTAAATGGTAAAATTGCATACCGGTACGGTCGAGTCAAATTGATGTTGAAGGATGTCAACCGTGATTCCGTACCACAGAAAAAACCAGCAATCGGCAAGATTACAAAGCCAAACGTTGTTAACGCAGAAGATGGCGGCAAAGCAGTAGTTGCTCCAATGGACGAGAGTCCTTCCACCAGTCGTGCTGCTCAACAAAAATCAACAACTTCTACGCTACCACCGGTAGAAGCTAAAAAGCTCCAAAAGGAACGCCCCCCACAGAACAACCATAAACAAAAGGGGCCACGGAGAGCGCGGTTACAAAAGTTAGCGGCAATCTCCAAATCCGATTTTCCAGGATGATGAGCACCCTTAAGGTGCTGCAGGCGAACTTGCACCACGCTAAAGGAGCGTCGGCTACATTGTGCAAGACCTTCGCCTGCGAACAGATAGCCATGGCTCTACTCCAGGAACCATGGGCTGTCAAGGGTAAGATAATGGGCCTTCAACATGAATCAGGTAAATTGATTTATCATCGTAGCGATTGTATCGATGTTCCGCCAAGAACGGCGATCTTAATAGATAAACACATTAATTTTCTCCCTATTCCAGAATTCATCCAGAGGGATTTGGTGTCGGCCATTATTGAGGTTCCAACGGAGAAGGGAACGAGGGAAGTAGTCTGTGCCTCAGCATACTTTGCAGGTGAGGGACCGATACCTCTGGTGGAGGTCACAAACCTGGTAAGTTACTGTCAGAAAAACAACTTTCAGTTTATAATTGGGTGTGATGCCAACGCACATCATACCATATGGGGGAGTAGCAACATAAATGATAGAGGTAGGGATCTTCTTGATTATTTAGGTTTTAATCAGATAGATATTTTGAACAAGGGATCCAAACCTACTTTTATTAATGTTATTAGGGAGGAGGTATTAGATCTCACTCTAGCTAGTCCATTCATATCCACTTATGTAAACAATTGGAGGGTGTCAGATGAAGTCTCAATGTCTGATCATCAGCACATTCGATTTGACATTCCTGGCAATCTGTCACTCACTCAAGAGTTTATATCGAGAAAAAATACTAACTGGATTTCTTATAGGGAATCTATCGCTTCTAAAGCTGACCTGCTGATCACCGATATTGGTTCCATAGGGGACCTAGAAGTGGCAGCAGGACAGCTTGATCAAGTGATTAAATCCTCGTATCATGAAAGCAGCACAATACGTCAACAAAAGGTACGACGTAAGGTCCCATGGTGGAGTGGTGCTCTCGATGATATGCGGAAGAAAGTTAGAAAACTTTTTAATGAGGCCAAACGTACTGGGAACTGGGATACTTATAGAAGTTCACTGACTGAGTACAACAAGGAAATTAGAAGATCCAAAAGGGCATCTTGGAGGAAATTCTGTGAAAGCATAGAAGATACTCCTACAGTCGCAAGACTACATAAAACGTTAGTGAAATCCTCTACCAACGAGATGGGTCTCTTAAGGGGAAATAACGGTATCTATACCAAGGACCGAAAGGAGACTTTGGAGTTGTTATTACAAATTCACTTTCCTGATTCGATCATTTGTGATCCTTCAGGAAATAATATTATATACGACCCCATAAGATTTTGTAGAAGAACATCTAATCTTTCAGGCGTCATCTTCGACCCGGATAAGGTTAGATGGGCCATTAAGTCCTTTGATCCGTTTAAGTCCCCTGGGGGGGACGAAATCTTCCCCGCTCTTTTGCAGAATGGGTTAGACTTTCTTTTGGATACATTAGTATCTGTTTTTAGATCTAGCTTTATATTTGGACACATCCCTTCTCTTTGGAGGAAGGTAAATGTTGTATTTATACCTAAGGCTGGAAATAGACCGGCTGAATTGCCAAAATCGTATAGACCCATAAGTCTTACATCCTTCCTACTGAAGAATATGGAAAGATTACTGGATCTTCACTTAAGATCCACGTACTTGGACCAATATCCTTTACACAGGAATCAGTATGCATTTGCAAAAGGCAAATCTACTGATTCGGCTTTACATCATCTGGTGACAGTTATAGAAAAAGCCCATAAGGACAAGGAAATAGCTCTTTGTGCCTTTTTGGATATTGAGGGAGCCTTTGATAATACTGGTTATGACTCCATTGAATCTGCACTTCGGTGTAGAGGTGTAGATCAGGGTACATGTAGATGGATTAAGAACATGCTAGAGAGCAGGGAAATAACCGCATCTATGGGTTGCACTCGAGTCACAGTGAATGCCGTTAAAGGCTGTCCTCAGGGCGGCGTCCTATCTCCACTACTATGGTCCCTGGTGATAGATGACTTGCTTCAGAGCCTAGATAATATGGGTTATCAAGCAATCGGTTACGCGGACGATTTAGTAGTTATAGTAACTGGTAAATTCGACAATATCATCTCGGATATTATGTGCAACGCTCTACGTTTGATAATGGGCTGGTGCACTGAACAGGGTCTTTCCATTAACCCTAACAAGACTATTATAGTCCCGTTTACTAGGAGAAGAAATCTCAATTTAGGTATAATTTCCGTAGGGAATACTATTATCCAACTCTCTAAGGAGGTTAAATATTTAGGAGTTATCTTAGTTACGAAACTTACTTGGAATTCACATTTAGACGGCACTATCAAAAAGGCTATTGCGGCATTATGGGCAGCGAATAGGATTGTTGGTAGGACCTGGGGATTGAGCCCCAAAATGGTCATGTGGATCTACAAGATGATTGTAAGACCGATCATGACGTACGCTGCAATAGTATGGTGGCCGAAGACTATGCAGAGGGATGCCACCGTAAGGCTAGGCAAGGTACAGCGTCTGGCTTGTACTCTAATCACGGGTGCTATGAAAACCTGCCCAACTTTGGCCCAAGAAGCCATTTTGGGTCTCACACCTCTCGACATCTTTATTAGATCTACGGCAGCTATGGCTGCGCGTAGAATGAATATCGATTACTCTGACCCTCGCAACTCGAACGGCCACTCCAATATTCTTTCTTCAATAGGAATTAGGGAAAATCTAGATATGCCGACGGATAGAATAAACACTGTGCTTCGCTTTGGAAGGAAATTTGAGATCGTGATACCGAGTAGACCAGAGTGGGATGAAGGTGGTCCATATGTGGATACTAGAAGCCTAAACTGGTATACTGACGGATCCAAAATGTCCTCTGGAGTTGGCGCTGGTGTCTACGGTCCAAACACGCGGATCTCCGAACCAATGGGTAGGTGGCCTACAGTTTTTCAGGCTGAAATTCAGGCTATTGCAATATGCGCTAGAGTTAATATTGCAAAGGGTATGAAGGGTACTCATATTTCAATCTTCTCTGATAGCCAGGCAGCACTTCAGGCATTGTCTTCTTGGGAATTTAAATCCAAATTGACACTGGAATGTTTTGATACCCTTCAACAGCTGGCCGGGAGAAACAAAATTACTCTATTTTGGATCCCTGGTCATAGAGGTTTTGAGGGTAATGAGATAGCGGATGAGCTTGCTAGAAATGCCTCCGCTACTCCTATGACCGGACCCGAACCCTATTGTGGGGTAAACTGGTCCACCTTCTCGAACATGATTAAGGGTTTGGAAAGAACCGACTTCTTAAACTTGTGGGAAAATTCAGGAGGTCTACGCCAATCCAAAGCACTAATCGCGCCATTATCATATGGAAGTATACTTAATCACACCAAAGGTGACATTAGGTTACTGACAGGTTTTCTCACCGGGCATTATAAGGTAAATTATCACTTGCATAATTTAAACCTTTGTGCATCGTCTTTGTGTCGACTTTGTCCTGAGGAAGTAGAAACAACGCAACACATATTATGTGAGTGCGTCGCAATATGTAGGATCAGAAAACGGTTTTTAGACAAAGAATTGCTTAATTCTGCGGATATAAAGCTAGCTTCTCCATCCTCTGTTATAATGTTCATTAGGAACATTGAACAGAGTTTGAATTAGATAAATGGATCTTGGCACAAAAGACCCATAAGGGTCGCAGTGCCGGCCGTTAGGGCTAGATCACCCCTTGAATAATAATAATAAATAATAATAATAATCTTGTCTGTACAAAATACTCTACATTGCAAAAAAAAATCAACCCTCTTATTGTTTTGCATGTTAGTTTTCTGTATCAAACATTTTGTACGCTCTTTTTGTGTTTTTTCAATACACATTAAAATATTTGCCAAAGAAATGTTGTTGTTGTGTGTATATGCTTCTTATTCCCGTTATAACATCATTGGTGTTTTAAAGAAAATACAAAAATGCATTAACACCAGGGCTGCCATATTTGCCGATTTATCGGCATTTTGCCGATTTTTTGCCTCAAAATTATCAAAGTGCCGATTTGCCGATTTTTGCTCCAAAAATGTTGATTTTTTGATCAACTCTAAAAACACGGTCACTTTTTATTCCCTCTCCTTAGTGATAGAATGATTTATGTATCCGTATGTGACATCACGAAATATCGGTCTAGGACCACAAAAAGTGAATATATTCATGATCCTTCATCGATTTGTTTAACAAAAACCTGTGCGCCCATATCTTTACTTTCCTCATTTGACCTAAAAATCGGGAAGCTCTAAAGAATGTGAAAAAAAAATATTTTTTTTTTGCTGGAAATATTATTTAGTGTTAGGACATTAATGAAAAATAATTTTTATGGATATTTCTGATATTTCCTTGGTCTTTAAAAATTTTGTTGTTTTTTACCCTCCACTCTAGTGATAGAGGGTATATATAAGTTTGTCACTCCGTTTGTAACTCATCGAAATATCGGTCTGGGGCCCCATAAAGTATACATATTATTGATCAGTGATCGATTTTAAGACATTCTAGCGATGTCCGTCTGTCTGTGGAAATGGTGATCACGGACAAAATATTAGATGGAGATGACTGAAACGTAACATATTTATTGTAAGTTCTCCCGAGAAGTTTGGTAGTACATTTGAGCGATATCGGTTCATCGGTTCAAAAGTTATGAACGAAAATGTAAGGACACCTCAAAAATTTTGGTGCATTCAATATAACCTAAAAATACAAAATGCTTTAATTCGGCTGCGGGATGACATATGTGAACAGAATTGAACACCGAATGGTATTTAAACAAGAGCGAACAAATCGTTTGACAAAAAAAATATCGCGGTTTTTTTTTTTGCCCATTTTTTTTTTTTGCGGAAACCTTTTTTCAAAATATTTTTGTTTCAAAAGTATTTTCCTTTTAAATAAAGTTTTTTTTTTCAATAATCTTTTTTGGAGGGTATCAATACATTCGGCAAGGCCGAATTTAACTAGTTTTTTGATGCAAATATAACGTAATATTAGCTTAGTTTTAATTAGCTTATTAGTTTTGTTGGCCTTTAGTGCAAAATTGTTCTGTTTTGTTATTTTTTGTCAATAAAATATGTTTTATTGTATTTAAAATGGCTATTTTTCATTTTCCGATTTTCTGCCGATTTTTGTAAATTGAAGTGCCGATAATGCCGATTTTTTTTTTTTTAAATATGCCGATTTTTCATCAAAATCATCTGGCACCCCTGATTAACACTTGCTGAAGCAAACTGCGTTGTCTCGTCGATCTATGTAAACAGTTTGCTTAAATAAGTTGTGTTGTTAAGTCGTGTGTTTATTTTGTGGAATAATCAAAATAAGTATAGAAAAAAATTAATATATTAAAAATATGTATATGAGGCATTCCACACCAAATGTCCCGCTACAGAAAAACATGTGTCCCGTAAATTTCTGAATAGGTTGTTTGGATAGCCCTATATGTAACTAAGGAAATTGCGTTTTTGGTTTTTCAAATTTTCGAAAACTGGGCTTAGGAGGCGTGGTCAAATATTGGAAAAATGGTAAAATTTGTGGCGAGCTGCCTTGATTAAATATTTATCACATTAAAACGGAATGCACCACAATCTCAAAAATTTACGTTCTTATATAGTTTTGTATGGGCTACAGATTAATATTTTTTTTTTTGGAAAATTTTCAGAACCCGTTTTGAAATTTTCCATTTTTTAAAAAAGTCAATTTATCAAAAATCCGGCCACTTTTTTTTTTCTTTTTTATTTATTTTTTTAAAAGTTTAGATGTTTGTCCATCCACACAAAAAAAAAATCAGAAACACGTTCATCTTTTTTTTCGAGAAAATCGCATTTGAACTTTAAATTTCATAACAATTTTGTTATTTGCTTGTATTTCTTTGTTTTAAAGTTGCGAATGAGTAATATTAATTGCATAAATATTCGTCATACGCTCTGTTGACACAAAAAAATACAAGCAAATTACTAAATTGTTATGAAATTTAAAGTTCAAATGCGATTTTCTCGAAAAAAAAAGATGAACGTGTTTCTGATTTTTTTTGTGTGGATGGACAAACATCTAAACTTTTAAAAAAATAAATGAAAAAGAAAAAAAAAAAGTGGCCGGATTTTTGATAAATTGACTATTTTAAAAAATGGAAAATTTCAGAACGGGTTCTGAAAATTTTCCAAAAAAAAATTTTAATCGATAGCCCATACAAAACTATATAAGAACGTAAATTTTTGACTTTGTGGTGCAGTCCGTTTTAATGTGATAAATATCACTGCGGAACACTAAAAAATAAACAAGAGTTACGACCATCATTTCTATATATTTCGGACATGCTGATTCGAATGGCGTACTCCGTTTTTCGATGTATGGTACAGTTTTCTTGCAAAATGTCGTTAAAGATTTGGTGATTTCGAGCCAGTTTTTAAAAAAAAAAATTTGCAAAGTTAATGATTTATAAAATTTATGGCACGGAAAACAAAGATATGACTTGTAGCAATATTTCTTATGCTAATTTGGTTTAAATCTTTTCATCTTAAGCCCTTAAATTCGCGAATTTCTTAATTTTTTGAGGTTTTCGCGAAATTGGTTTTTGAGGTTTTCGCGAAATTGGTCTTTGATAAAAAACTTGCTTTTAGTGAATCAAAGAGGCATCCCTTACAATACGAATAGTGGACAAAAAACTGCTATGTTATATGGACCATCATGATGAAAATCGCGAAAAACCGTTTTTTTGTATATGGCAGCATCACTTTACGAGATGATTTAAGGTTCCATCTTTTAGTATATAATGTGGTAACCTTAAACAACTAACTGACAAAAAATTTGGCCAAAAAAGTTTTCATTTGCGAAAGTTATCTTACAAAAACTATTATTTCAGTGTTTACCATACAATAATTATAGTTTTTGTTAAGATAACTTTTGCAAATGAAAACTTTTTTGGCCAAATTTTTGGTTTTTGTTAATTGCAATTTTTTTTGTTAAAAAACTGGCTCGAAATCAGCAAATCTTTAGTGACATTTTGCAAGAAAACTGTACCATACATCGAAAAACGGAGTACGCCATTGAAATCAGCATGTCTCAAATATATAGAAACGTTGGTCACACCTCTTGTTTTCTAAAATAGTGGTCAGTTTTGTCACGCAGTGTATTTAATCAAGGCAACTCGCCACAAATTTGACCATTTTTCCAATATTTGACCACGCCTCCTAAGCCCAGTTTTTGAAAAATTGAAAAACCAAAAACGCAATTTTCTAAGTTCCATATGGGCCTATCCATATCACCTATTCAGAAGTTTACGGTACACATGTTTTTTTCGCTGGACATTTGGTGTGGAATGCCTCATATATAAGTATTTTTTTCTTTATTTTAGCAGACAGACGGAAATTTCAAGAAAACATTTAAAGGGTCAAAAGCTGATATTTTTGAGAGTTCCAAGCCTATAACAAAGTAAGTTAAGAAATTTAATTTGTATTTCTTTTTTACTAATTAGAATTGAATATATTTAATGACACCAATTTTTTTAGTGCAATCTGGTGAAATTTGTGGCGTTGGCAAACTAATCCCTTCTCGGCTACATACAAGGTGTGAAAAATTGTACAGTTATCAGCATTGGCGTAGGAAGCCAACATTTCTGGGGGGGGCTAAAGCCCCCCTAGATTTTTTTTAATTTTTTGGTATTTTTTTTTTTTGTTTAATAGAAAAACCCAGACCTATTCCTGAAGCGTTCCCTTTAACATGGGTCTAGGTGCCCTAGAAACGAATGCCCCCCGAAAGCGGTTAAAAATTCATATATATATTTTTTTTTTTTTAAATTTTGATTCTGTAGATTTTTCGGAAATTTAGAACTCCCAGATATGTTTTGAGAATGAAAGATTTTTAATGTTTTTCCTATAGTAAAATCATTAGATTACTATGATTTTTTTCAAGAAAAAGTTCTGATGATTGCAAAAGTTGATGATTATTATTCAAAATTCTCAGATTCTCTCTTTCAATAGCTTTTGTCTATAAAAAAAACCCCTTAGAATTTAGAAATTTTTTGTAATCAAAGAAGTTAAAATGTTTTCCTGAAGGTAAAACTCTAAGATTCGGTAAAGTTTTTATTACTGAAAAAAACATCAGATTCATATAAAAACTTTTTTCAATAATTCAGACTATTTTTCAATGGGAAAAACTATTAGAATAATCATTACGAGTCCTTAAGACTCATTGAATAATTATAACGAGTCCTAAAGACTCATTTCATATTAGTATTTATTGTTGCAAAAATTAATGAAATCATTAAATTATTGAAAAAAAAAATTGTGAATGATTAAAATTCTGGGGGGGCTAAAATTATTCTGGGGGGGGCTAAGCCCCCCCCCAGACAGGGCTATCTACGCCAATGGTTATCAGGTTTGATGTCATTTTAGTTTTGATGTAATAAAAAAATGTTAAAAAATATAACAAAAAACATTTTTATTTTAAATAAATATTTAAATTAATTTAATTAAAAGTTTAATTGATATTTGGTTTTATTTCAATTAAAAAAATTAATTAAATGAATTAAAATTTTAATTGATTTTTATTTCCGTTTTCAATTATCAGTGTAATATATTCAATTACAATTTTAATTGATTTTTAGCTTTATATTCAATAAAATCTTTAATTCATTTAATTAAAATTTTAATTGAATTTTTAAATTATTTTCAATTAAACTTTTTTAAAAAAGTTATTAAAATTTTAATTGAAAATAATTTCAATTATTTAAAAAAAAAAATATTTTAATTAATATGCGCATTTTCGTGATACGTCCAACTTCAATTATTTTTTTAATTGAATCAACGAATTTCGTAATTGCAATTCATTTTTATTTTTTTCTGTGTAAAGGGTGTTCAATGTTACATTTGACGTTTACAAACGCCAAACTCGAGAGTAAGGGCCTAATTTTGTAAATCACTCGCGTTGAACACATCACCAACGCTAACGTGAACGCGAGGCTGAAAAAATGCAATTTTGTAAATCACTACGTTTTTGCGTTCAATCTTTACGTTATCACTTGAAATGTCAATTACATTAGAATCGGTGTTGCCAGATATTATAAAATTGAGAAAATTGCTTACCCATTTTGTAGGGGATACACACCCATTTTCGTGAGGAAACACATATATATGATAAGGCAACACCTACAAAGAAAATATTTGAGAAACAAGAGAACAAAAAAAAGTAAACAAAAGAAATGTTGTATTTTAAACATAAATTAGTTGAAAACAGCCATGGGCCAAGCTATTTTCGATGTTTTTCTTCTGCCGGAGAAGATTTTTTTACATATTTATTACTTTTTTATTGTATGTTTACATATTCCAACATTATTAACTTATATTTTGCTATTTAAAAGCATTTTTGTTACATCAACGCCCCAAAATTTCAAGTGATCATTTTGACATTTCAAGTGATGAAAAAAACTCTCTTGCGTTTTACAAAATTCCATTTTCCATACAATTTGTTCTAAAAACACGTAAGTCAACGCGAAAAAAAAAATAAAAAATTGTCCAACGCGAGGTAAATAGCCGCGTTGCGTTTTACAAAATTAGGCCCGAAGCAATGGTTAGCAATTTCATATAGACACTTGATTGCTAGCAATCTATAGTAGAACAGGCGCTCTACCATCAATTGTATACCATCATTGTACAAAATGTCCAGATTAGCAATGACAGCCATTACAATCAATTGTGACGTATGATAGAAGTGATGATTGCTAATCTGGACACACTGTTACTTATCCTTTTTATTAAGATTTGTTAATTTTCAGCTATTTTCATTGTTTTGCACAATTATAAAAAAAAATATATGTATGTATATGGACTTTTGTCATTAACTTTTAACGCTTGTGATATTTTACTAATTTCGCAATAACATTTTTATTTTTAAACTACGTGGTACCTGTGAATGTAGATATGTTAAGGGAACTATAATGAGTAATTCTGCAAGGGCAGAGCTCAAATAGTCTCATTATCTCATGGTAAGAAACGTGCAAAGTTGAAAAATGTAAAAAAATCGCTTGATACTCTCATGAAATTTTTCGTTCAAAGTTCCATATTGTTGGGTGCGTTAAAGCTATTGCTCCAAATTTAATACCGTTTAATCAGTAGACTTGGGCAATTATTTGGTGTAGGTTCAGTGGATGTGCCATCAATAAGAAAAGAGTTACATGGACCTAAATCTTTGATACCAATTTTTTTCAATTTTAAATTTTTCGAGGTTTTTTGATTGTAGCTTTTGGTGCAAACTGTAATTTTAAAATTCAAATACACATGGTTAAAGCCCTTGTAAATATGCACAATCTGAAACTGATTCGAGTGATGTGCTCGCAATGGTTACGAAGCTGCAGCTCTCCAAACATGGGAAGAAAAAACGTGAATTTTTTAAAAAGTCTGTTTTTTGCGAGGCACACTATCAGTTTTATTCCGAATGGTTCCGAATGCTTTGTGAACTTTATAATTTACCATTTCCCACTTGATTTACAAACGCACCCAAAAAATATTCAATTGCAAAAATTTTATGAACTTTTTAAATTTTTTGCAAAATTTCGATATTTTAGTTTTGCATTATTTGACAGCCAAATGTGCATGGCTGAAAGTTGAACATGTAGAAACAATGGTATGTGCAAATATAATAAATCATGGAAAGCAACATTGATCAAAAGTTAATATTGGCGAATTCCGCGGTGTTTTTCAGTTTTCACTTTTTTGTAAGGCACATCCAGGCCGCTTATAGAAATTGGTCGGTGAAAGGCGCGTTTGGTAGTCTTTTTAATTCTCTATCTTCAATTAATTCGCACCCGAAAAAATTTAACGTTTAAGCGGTTTTTCGGTGGTTTTACATTTTTGATACCTTTAAATTTAATGGTTATATAAAATCTTACATTACTTAAATAAAGTAGAAAAGAAATGTATTTTGATAGATTTTGACATGTCTTATTCAAATAATATTTCAAAATTAGTCCATTGATTTTTGCATTCGCGAAAATCGCGAAAAACCTTGATAAAATTATTAATAACGTTAAAATATTTCGTAATAACCTTAATATTAGCATTATTAATCATACTTTGAATAGTTTCAATATTCAGTGAAGGACAACACTGTAAAATCAGACATTTAATATTAAAAAAAAAAAAATAAATTCTAAATTATTAAATTTTTTTTTTAAAAATGTTCCTTTTAAACCACTGCTGTTTCTTACCTATTAGAGATAGAATAATGGTGTTAACTAAGAATTTGTTGAGATTTTGTTAGTGCATTTGGTAATATTTTTCTAAAAAAAATAAAACCGCTGGAAACATTTTTATTTCCAAAATATTGGAAAATGTGCCGAAAAATTGGTTAAATGCAAATATCTCGATATTTAGCAAAGATTTTATGCATGTTTGAATACCCAGCAAAAAATAAGGGAAGTAGTCCAAATCAAACCACTTCTGAAGTACTCCAAAAAAAGCAGTTAACCCCTGATTTATTATTCAAATGGAAATACTTTTAAACAACTTCCAAAAATTTATATATAATGTCATAAATTATGGCTTGCACCACTTCCAAATATAGACATTAGTATGCACTTCCTCACTAAAGAAATCTCCACTTTAAAACTTCATTAAAAAATTTGGAAATTATCAATAATTATTTAATAAATATTGGTTATTTTACAAATGCTTTATATTTAAAAATTACATGAAATAATTCCATTAAGGAATGTATTTATAAATTATATTAAGCTTCTTACGTATAGTAAGGAAATATCATGAAAATTCAGAATATTAGGTTTGATTTTTGTTTTCTATAGCTTTTTCCTACAGCTTTTTTTTGGTAATATCCAAGTTTATGACTATTATAAACTCGGTTTTAGCAATAGCACTGTTTTCGCATAACCGTATATACGCCCACCTATACAAATTTTAAACTATCCACGCTTATTTTTAACTTGTATAATTATTGGCATTAAATTTAAGTTTCGATAAAAAGTTCGCATTTGAAAATAAAATGTTTTTTTTCCGCGTTTGCTTAAATAAACTTTGACATTCAACAAAAGTGGTGCCAAAAAAATTTAAAATTTTAATGTTAAAATATAAACGGTTACGCGAAAACAGGACTAATGTTTCTCGCTATCAAAAAATATGGTTATACGAATCATAAAACAATGTTTCAACTAAACCGTGTTTTACCATAGCAATGCGAATGTGCTATAATCCCGTATTCTCATACACGTCTTTTAATTTTAAATTAAACGACTCGTTTAGTATTTATTCCATTACAACGAAATGACACTATATGGTAATAGAATGATGAGCTAAAACGAGTCGTTTAATTTAAAACGAGTCGTATGCGATTCCTACTTTTTTTTCCTTCCTTTTTCTTTCTTTTTTTTTCTTTTTGAAATTTGTTCTGGGGGGGGGGGGTAATTTCCCCTTCCCCCCCCCCCCCCTTGTACCCGCCCTTGTTATTTTTTTTTTACTACATTTTTATTGTTTTGACTACAAATGTTAGTAGTTTTTACTACATAAGTCAGTTGTTTTTTGGCAGTTAACATAACTAACATTGTTAGTTGATTTAACTGAAAGTAGTTGACCCCAAAACAACTTACAAAGTAGTTATTTTAACTGACATTTTCAGTTGATTTTACTAACATAATTTTTTGAGTGTAGTGTTTAAACTTCTTAAATATACAATATTATGCATTCGCAATGAAGTGGTTAATAAGTATAGTCAAAAATTCAAAATTATAGAATAGTATGAAGACCACTTCATATGTACTGAAAAACGAGTTGAAACAACTACTTACTTGCTGCGACAACTATATGAAAATGTAATGAGATATTCAGTAGATATTCACTACTCCAGAAGCAGTAGAAGTCCTTTTTATCATTGTTCTAAGTAATGTTTTTTTTTGCTGGGTATGTATTTTAGCTCTGGGTAAGCATAATACAAAATGGTACGTTTGGTTAACTTCGGATAAAAAATGTAATTTTGACAATTTTTTTAAAAATTTTAACTTTAAACCGCCATAGTTTTGGGTGCGATCGCTCAAATTAATGCACGCGGACGGATATGAATTACTTATTTATAATGTTATTTACCTACAAAGTCTTATCAATGTGCCACGAAAAAAAAATCGCAATTTTTTTTTTCTTAAATATTAAAAGTTAATGACAATTGCTCATATACATAAATAAAAAAAGGGTTGATGTTTTATTTTTTATTGAATTTTAAATAATTGTCAACAATTTCTAATTTCGAATTTTTACCTAAATTGAATAGTAAAAGTTGCATAGCCAATATGGTATACAAGTTACGTAGTGCTAAGCATAGATGGGACTAATTAATTAAAGGGACCAATTAATTGATGGTTTAATTACCATTTAATTGATGTCAATGGTAATGAATTTTTTTTCATTACCATTGGTTGTATCAATTGTACCAATTAAATTACTTATCAATTTAATTACGAATGAAAATTTAAAAAAAAAAATAATTACCATTGGTATGGCATCACTTAAAAAAAATAATTACCATTAGTAAAAGTCGTCACAATATTGTCAAAATCGTTAATATTTGAAAAAATCTGTTGTTTTTTGTTCTATGGTGTTTTAGCTTTTCACATTTTATAAACCAAACACACGTTGATTGCTTTTGTATAACACAATATTTGAAATTTTTATTTGCGTTTTGTTTTTTGTCTTTAACATTTTCATATTTTTTTTTTTGTAAAAACATACTTTGATGTTTAAATTTTTAACTTTTCAAAAAAACAAAAATGTGCAAAGAAATGGTTTTGAAACCAATTATAATTGGTGTTTTTTAACAATCGGTGCATTTCATTACCATTAGTAATTATTTTTCCAATTAAAAAAAATTAATTACCATTAAATGGTAATGAAATTTTTTTCATTACCATTGATATCAACCAATGGTAATTAAATTTCAATGGTAATGAAAAATTCTCATCTATGGTGCTAAGGCAATAAACCTTATATTTTAAATTTCATAGAAAAAATAAATACCTATGCCAGCTAATTTCTTCGTTCAACTGTTGACGAGTGTGGACGTGTTTTATTTTAACTCCGTGCTATAAATTGAATTACTAAAATTGTTCGTAATAGGTTTGTTCGTAATAGGTATTTTTGTGATATTTTCATTACCACATCAAGGAAAATGAAAATATGGACACAAATGATACCGATTTAGTTCGAGGCTCTGCCTCACCGACTGGTGCTGGTCCTAGCACTGGTCTTAGGGTTGCGACCTTGAAGTCCGGCCTTGATTCTGGTAGGGGTGCTCAGCCTAATATTGGTGGTAAAAAGAAAAAGAAACTTAAGCCATCAAAGGTCAGGCACAACCAGAGAAGGCTTTGTTTGAAAATAATTAACAGACTAAGCCAACTCGATGGAACGAAGCTCTCCGAACGTGAGAGGGCGTCGCTATCATGGGCGAAAGGAGTCATTGAAGAACAGGACAAACTTTCGGCAATGCGCGCATCTGAAGAACAGAGCGCTGTTTCGGCCTCGTCATCGAAGTCTGGTAAAAGGTTGCGCTCGCCCGACGAGAAACCTTTACCTAAAAGATCTAAGGTGACCGGCAACGTCTGGACTCAGTCTTTTAGTGAAGTGGTGAAAGGTAACTTCGTTAGGGCTGTGATAAACAGGCAAAATGGGGATTGTAGTATTCCAAGGGACAAGTGGAGTTTAGTTGAAACTAAACTAAATGAAATCTACTATAGGCTTCTTGAGAGTATGCCTGATTTTCTCCCTACTACTGTCAACGCAGGTTGGTATCAGGGGCGAGTAAAACTCGTTGCTTTTGGAAACGAAAGATCCGCAGCCGTGTTTAAGGTTGCCATTAGCCAAGTGGGAGAGTTATGGCCTGGAGCCAGACTGGACGTTGTGGAAAAACATGATATCCCCTCGCAACCCAGAGCTCATGCATGGATCCCAATGGCTACAAGTGACACTGCGGTGATTCTAAAGATGATAAAAGTCTGCAATCCTGACCTTCCAACTCAGAATTGGCAAATTGCCAGATTGGGTGAGATGGAGGGCGCTCGTCGTCAAGCAGTGGTCTTGGTTAATGAGGAATCGCTTCCGCTTTTAGCCAGGACTGACGGCATTATTAGATTTGGCTTTTTTCATATAAGAGTCAATGTCTACAAGGGCGACCAGAAGCCTATTTTGGAAGCAGACAAGCCAGTGGCAGAGTCGGCTGGGGAGGAGAATCTGGAAAAGGTTGATATTCAGCTGACCGATTCTAGGCTGATGGGAGATGCATCTGGCATTTTCGAAACCGAATCTGGTAACGAATGCGACCTCTGTGATGGCACGGAGGATAAAGCTGATGCCACTATGGGTGACATTCAGGACGAGGCCCATGCAGTGAGGAATTCGGAGAGTTCTGTTGCCTCCGATTCAGAACAGATGGGACACATATCTGGCTTATTCGAAACCGAATCTGGGGACGAATGCGACCTCTATGATAACACGGAGGATGAAGCCAATAACACGGTGGTGGAAAGGATGGTGGAAAAAAAACAAGATGTTGCGGTTCCTACAAATAAACCTCCATCACTGTAAGGCAGCCTCAGCTGCACTATTGCTGCGCCTGACGACAGGAGCAGTTGACTTGGTTTTTATCCAAGAGCCCTGGGTGCGGGGTGGCAGGGTTTGCGGATTGAAAACCCCTGGGTTTAAGTTGATGGTTGCCAAAGGTGAGGGCTCACCAAGAGCCTGCATCTTGGCGAAAAATGGCTTAAATATATTCTTTTTATCAACTTTTAGTGATATGGATGTTACAGCGGCTAGCTTAGAGCTTCATGGGAAATCTATTTGGCTCGCCTCTGCGTATTTTCCTAATCCGGGGCCAATACCCCCGGAGAAGGTTGGCGGTCTGATTCGGGAGTCTGAATCTAGGGGACACCAGTTACTAGTGTGCTGTGATGCTAATGCACATCATTCGATATGGGGTAGTACAGACACAAATGATAGAGGCGAATCACTTTTGGAGTTTTTGTTAAGCACTAACCTGTATATTTGTAACAAGGGTAGTGAACCAACTTTCGTTACAAGTACGCGGCAAGAGGTTCTTGACGTAACACTTGTATCAGATACATTGTCTGATAGAATTGATGACTGGAGAGTTTTGGAAGAGCATTCTTTCTCAGATCATCGCTACATTGAGTTTTTACTCAGGGAGCGTGCCCCGGTTGAGACAGTCTCTAGAAATCTGAGAAGAACAAACTGGGTGAAATATAGGGAGACTTTTTCTTTGCTTTTGGATGAAGTACCCCTATCTGAACCGCATAGTTTAGCGGAAATTGACTGTCTGGTTGACCATATAACAAATGTTTGTAATAGGTGCCTGGATGCGTCTTGCCCTTCTGCAAAGCCTAGAGGGAAAAAAAAGCCACCTTGGTGGTCAAATGAGTTGCAGACGAGCAGAGATTCCTGCAGAAAGCTCTTTAATAAGGCTAAATTTTCAAGAGCGGACGAGGACTGGTCTGCATACAGGCTGTAACTTAAGAGTTATAAAAAGATGATCAGAAATGCAAAATGTGATTCTTGGAAAAACTTCTGTGGAAACATAGAAGACGTTTCTGAGGCATCCAGGCTGCGCAAGGTTCTGGCTTCTTCTCCTTGCACCCTAGGATACCTGAAAGATCCTAATGGGGTGTGGTCTTCCTCCAGTGGAGAGTCGCTGGATCTCCTTTTAAACACGCATTTTCCGGGCAATTCCATGACGCCGTTTCAAGCTTTGGAACGTTCTGACGCCCAAGCATCTGAAATTGCTTCGGAAATAATAAATATGCCAACATTAATCTGGGCGATAAAAAGCTTTAGGCCCTATAAATCCCCGGGACCTGATGGTATAATCCCGGCTGAGTTGCAGCAAGTGTTGGACTATATAGCCCCGTTGCTGTATAATCTATACACAGCATGCATCAACTGGTCGTATATTCCTTTAAAATGGAGGGATACCAGAGTCGTATTTATCCCGAAGGCTGGGAAAAGTTCCCACACAGCTCCGAAGGATTTCAGACCAATTAGTCTGTCTTCTTTTTTGTTAAAGACAATGGAACGAATGATAGACTCATATTTGCGTAGATTGATTGACCCGAGGTTGCTTTCGACAAAGCAACATGCATACAGCAAGGGACGATCAACGGAAACAGCTCTTCATGAGCTCGTTGGTACCATCGAGAGATCGCTTTCGGTAAAGGAGTACACTATGGTGGCCTTTCTTGATATTGAGGGGGCTTTTAATAATGTCATTCCAGAATCGATAATATTGGCATTGTCGGGTCTGGGAGTAAAGCGTGAAATCGTTTTAATGGTGGAAAACCTACTTGCCAATAGACGTATAACGTCTGAATTGGGAGCGTCCGTCATATCTCGATTTGTCAATAGGGGCACACCACAAGGAGGTGTTCTTTCGCCGCTTCTTTGGAACCTGGCACTGAATTCAATGCTACTATCTCTAGAAGCACGTGGTTGTCATGTTATCGCATATGCTGACGATGTCGCGATAGCGGTAAAGGGGAAGCATCTGCCAACATTGCGGGACATTCTTCAGGGTTCTCTGAAAGATCTGTCTAAATGGGCAAGAGACTGTGGTCTAGGAGTTAATCCTAGTAAAACAGAGCTTGTTCTGTTTACAAGGAAAAATAAGATTCCTGCTTTTGATCCTATTTCTCTGGACGGTACTGAAATCACCTTCTCAGATGGAGCCAAGTATCTTGGAGTATTTCTAGATAGGAAGCTGAATTTCAGGCGTAATATTGAGGAACGGGTGAGAAAAGCAACGATTGCTTTGTATTCCTGTAAAAGGGCCATTGGAAAACGATGGGGTTTTAGCCCTCAAGTCGTTCATTGGATCTATACAGCAGTGGTGCGTCCAATTTTGCTGTATGGAATCATTGTCTGGTGGCCTGTTTTGGAAACAAAAGCGAACTTTGTCTTTATCACGAAGGTACAGAGAATGGCGTCAATGTGCATCACTGGTGCTCTTCGTACTACACCTACGGCTGCATTAGAAATCCTCCTTCACCTGATACCCTTGGACATATTGGGTAGGCAGTATGCGGCTGCGTCGGCAATTCGACTTAATAGCACGCTGCAATGGAGGAGCAGTGATTGTGGCCATAGCGCGATCTTGAAAAAGATAACAATACCACAAAATGTGGACTGTGCTCCCTCTTTGAGCCTCTTTGAGCGCCACTTTACCACTATGATACCATCCAGGGAGTCTTGGATGGGGGATACTCCGGGTAGTGGAGCTACCATAAATTTTTACACAGATGGATCGAGGCTGCACGAACAAGTGGGCTTTGGAGTCTATTCGGAAGAGCTTGGGTTGAGCCTGGCTCGTAGTTTGCCAGATCATTGCAGTGTTTACCAGGCAGAGATGCTGGCAATAAAAGAAGTGGCTGACTGGTTGAGCTGCAATGTCTTGTCTACAACCGCAGTCAACATCTATACTGACAGTCAAGCCGCGGTCAAGTCCCTGGATTCAATGTTTCTGAAAACAAGATCTGCCCTTAACTGCCGCACGTCTTTAAATGAGATGGCCAAGCAGTTTAACATACGACTCATATGGGTCCCAGGGCACAGAGACATTCCAGGGAATTGCAAAGCCGATGAGCTTGCAAGACTAGGAACTACCTTACAGGTTCCAACAGAATTGGAATGTGTTGGTATGCCTCTAGAAACTTGCAAGCAAAACCTACGGCTTTGTTCTGCGACGGAGACTAATCAAAGATGGGCAAATGGATGGACGTGTGAGACAACACGACTGATTTGGCCTTCTCTTAATCAGGGGCGCACAAGTGAGCTGATATCGCTTCCAAGAGGAGAGATTTCGACGGTGGTTTCTATAATTACCGGACACTGTCTTATAGGGAAGCACGCAGAGCGGTTAAATGTGCCGTCGAATGACTTTTGCCGAAGTTGCATGGATGAAGAGGAGTTGGAAACTATCGAACACTTTATTTGCCATTGCCCGGCACTTTCTGGTCAGAGACTTGCTTCACTGGGATCTAGGGAGCTGTACGATCTTTCTGATTTGTTGGATGTCAAAATTCAACATCTAAGGAGTTTTATAAGAAGCTCAAAATGGTTTAACGACAGGGACTAGTAGGGAAACCTATTACGGTCCCGTGGTATCACAATGGACCTCAGAGTCTACGTGTGTTGACGTAAAACGTCAGCAGCCACTTACAACCTAACCTAACCTAACCTATGCCAGCTAAGGATTTATTACCTCGATTATTTTTTTGTGTGTTGGTAATTTTACTAAAAAACTCTGTAAAATGATTTTGACAAAAAAACTGTTAATTTACAGAGTTTATAGTAAAATGTTGGTTAAATATGAAAGCTTTTTGACACAGAAAAGTCTGTAATTTTACTTAAAAACTTTGTAAAATGATTTGTACAAAAAAAAAAACTGTTAATTTACCGAGTTTCTAGTAAAATACTGGTTAAATAAACCACCATTCAGCAAAGAAAACTATATAAATTTACATATATTTGTAAAATGCATTTGATGAAAAAAAAAATACAGAAAAAACTTTACAGTGTTTAGTTAAATGCAAGCTATTTTGTAAAATTTTTATAAGATTTCTGAAAAAAAAATTTTTTGATAACTTTTTTTGCAACTTTTTCAACTTTTTCTCAAAAAAAAAAAAATATACAGATAAAATTTTGATGTTTGGTAACAAAAACAAAAACTACTCAAAACAGAAAATTTTTTTGGTTATAAAACAAATACGAAGTATTTTGCTTAAATCTGTATTTTAGCAGAAAACTCTGTTAATTATCTGTAAAATTAAGATTACAAAGTAATAAGTAATATAACAGAGGAAACTTTGTTTTTTTGTCACAACAAAATAAACAGTATTTTCTTTAAATCTTTATTTTGACAGAAAACTCTGTCAAATATCTGTTGAATTGAGATTACAGTCATTTTACAGAGTTATTATTTTGAGTGTATGTAATTTCAGAAAAAAATTAAAAAAAAAAATCTGGACTTGATTTGCCCCATTTTTTAACAAAATAAAGTTAATCCTAATCTTAATCCGGTCTGCAAAAAACAGGGGTAATAGTGCATTCACATTGGCATCGAAACCCCGTATAACGAGGTTTCGTGCCAAACCTCATTTGAAAATACGTATTTTCCCATACAAATTGAAACCTTTTTGTTATGAGGTTTCAACGAATGTACGATTGAAACCATTTAAATTTCATAGTTCTACAATTTTTTACAACTGTTATAATAAAAGAAAATAAATTAAAGAAAGTGTCAAAAATAAAAAATTAAATATATTTAAATATTTTCTTAAAAATAGCGTAAATCAAAAAAAAAAAATATAAAATATTGCAAATAAACGCGTAATTTAATTAATTGTGTGCGTTTAGTGCCGGTTTGATCGAAAAATTTCTTCGGTGAGTTTTGAAAACGTGATAAATGTCAAAAATTTCGGGTGTGAACGGTTAAGTTTTTAAAATGAAAATACGTATTTTCAACGAGGTTTCGAAGCTAGTCTGAATGTACTATAATATAATAATTAATAACAAAAAAATTAAAAATCTAAAAAAAAATTTTTTGGTTTGTATGGAAAAATGATTTTTAAGGCCCCGTCGCGTACACTCAAAATAATAACTCTGTTAAATTACAGAAAAACTGCTAATTTAACAGAGTACACCATTCTTTTCCAGCTAACAACATTTCTTGGTAATTTTACTAAAAAACTCTGTAAAATGATTTTGACAGAAAAAAACTGTTAATTTACAGAGTTTATAGTAAAATATTGATTAAATATGAGAGCTGTTTTACAGAGAAAACTCTGTAATTTTTCTAAAAAAACTCTGTAAAATGATTTGGACAAAAAAACTGTTAATTTACAGAGTTTCTAGTAAATTATTGGTTAAATAAACCACCATTTAGCAAAGAAAACTACATATATTTGTAAAATACATTCGTTTCAAAAAAAAAAAAATACAGAAAAAACTCTGTAAATTTACAGAGTTTAGTTAAATGCATGTTATTTTGTAAAATTTTTATAAGATTTCTGAAAAAAAAAAAAAATGTTGATAACTTTATGTGCTACTTTTTCAACTTTTTTTCAAAAAATATACCTATAAAATTTTGATGCTTGGTAGCAAAAACCAGCGACGTATCCAGGATTTTGAAAACGGGGGGGGGGCACAACTCCCAGAATTTTTTTGTCATCGCCTATTTATTTTTAACGAGCACCCCCCCTCACGATTTTGTCTTTATTATTATAAAACAAATTCTGATTAATTTTTATAAAAAAATAAAAATTGTTTTATTCGACCTTTAAAATATTATATTCTGAGGATGTTTATTCTGGCTCGAGGTCGTTATTTTCTTTACTAATTAAAACCATGATATTCTCATAGCATAATTTTCAAGAAAATTATTTTTTTGTTTTAAATTTATTTATGTTGGTCATTTTTGCAAGACTTAATCGACACGTGTTTCGGAATTTGTCAAGATTCCATTGTCAAGATTATTTAGCAAAAATAGAAACGATTTACTACAAAGTAGCAAACGAGTCTAATGACAAATCGTTTGTGCACAAACTAGAATATTAATACATATTCGCCTCTATTCACAATGAGAATTAGAAAGACGAAGAAATTGTACCATAATAAATCGTTTCTATTTTTGCTAAATAATCTTGACAATGGAATCTTAACAAATTCCGAAACACGTGTCGATTAAGTCTTGCAAAAATGACCAACATAAATAAATTTATACCAAAAAAATTATTTTCTTGAAAATTATGCTATGAGAATATCATGGTTTTAATTAGTAAAGAAAATAATGACCTCGAGCCAGAATAAACATCCTCAGAATATTATAAAACAAAAATTTCTTTTAATACAGATTTTTTTATAAAAAAAATTCTAGAAATCTCAAAATCTTTTTACAGGAAAAATGTTTGAATCTACGAATTTTCATTTGAAAAACTACATTATTGGTGAAAATAATGTTTGACAAATTTTCATGTTCAGAGTTTTTTTTATGCAACGGTTCTTGGAAACAATATGTAACCTAAAAGTGTCACCATCAGAAATTTTACATTGGAATTGATATTTGCGATAAATATCAAAATTAAGCACTTTTCGCAAAAACCCATTGAATTGCAAAAAATGAGAAAATCGTTTTACAAAATCAAAATATAAAAACTAAATAGAGTTTAACCTTCTTATTCCAAATCATTAAACTTTTTAGCGTATTGATTTTTTTCCCGATATTCGCGTTCGATATTTCGAACGCTCCTTTTTGTGGAGCTACGTATTTAAACATTCAAGTTTGAAGATTTAAAAAAAAATGTATTGCTTCACGTAAGAAAAGTGAGTGCCATATCAAAAAAATTATTAGAATCTAAAAATGTTTCTATAGAAAAAACTTTTCAGAATCTGAGAATTTCCTATAGAAATAATATCAAGATTTTAATATAGAAAAAGTGTCTTAGAATATTATAGTTTGAAAATTTTGTGTAGAAATTAATTTTCATGATCTGACACATCATTTTTATTAGATAAAACCAATATTAAGTGTCTTTAAACATATTTTACTCATATTGCAATAGAAATGTCTTTTTTATTGTTTTTAAATTTGTTTATTAAATTTTTTATTAAATTTTAAAATTTTTCAAATCGAAAAGGGGGGCACGTGCCCCCTGTGCCCACCCCCTGTATACGTCCATGGCAAAAACAAAAACTACTCAAAACAGAAAACTTTTTTGGCTATAAAAAAATACGAAGTATTTTACTTAGATCTGTATTTTAGCAGAAAACTCTGTTAATAATTATCTGTAAAATTAAGATTACAAAGTAAAAAGTAATATAACATAGGAAACTTTGTTTTTTTTGTCACAACAAAATATAAAGTATTTTCTTTAAATCAGTATTTTGACAGAAAACTCTGTCAAATATCTGTTGAATTGAGATTACAGTCATTTTACAGAGTATTTTACAGAGTTATTATTTTGAGTGTAAGGAAGGCGTTTTCCTGAGTTATTTTTAAGTCAAATGAAAAAAAAAATTAGCGGGTACCGTCTTAACATTTCCAACATTTCCAAAATAAGGGACACTTTAATGTACATTTTAACTAAACTTGAACTAAATTTTGTATGAACATATACATATTTAAGAAATGTGTCTTAAAAATAAATATATGTTTCGTAGATTTTAGGAAAATTTCTTTGGCAGTATATTTTTTTCCTTATATTTAAGAAGTCCATTTTAGGAAAACTATGAACTATTTATAAGCACATGAACTAAAGTTTTTTCCTCATAGTTAGGAAAATTCCCATTTTTTAGTTAAATTTAACCAAATTTTAGGAAATTTCATGAAAAATTTTCAATGAAATTTTTTCCTAAATTTTGGTTGTTTTTTTTTCAGTGTATTTAATCTTGACAGTAATTCTTATATTTAAAAGTAATTATCAGATTCTGAGAAATTTTTCGGACGCAAAAATCCTCAGACTCTGAAGTCATAGAAATTTTTAAGATATGAGGGGGGGGGGGTAGGTCGATGGTAGACATCCCATTCCACAACTCGAAATATTGATTCATGAACTCTTATGGCTGGATAAAATTTTAACGCGAAAGAATATTTATTTCTCAAGATGTACCCTCGTCATGTTTTTATTATTGTGGCATGCTACTGTATTGTCATACCTTTAGATTAGATACATCCATACATAGATACAATACATATTTATTCATACCTTTAAAGTACTCATTCGTACTATGTCGTAGTAATAGTTTGTTTTTGTTTTTATTTCTATTTATTTTAATGTAATCATACAGAGATACGTTGCCTTTGTTAATAATGTGTCCTCCGACCTTTTGTTTACACAACTCCTTTAATTTTGTTGATGTTGTTTGTAAGATGTTTTTTTTATGTTTTTTTTTTTAGGGATCCCAGTGAAAAACAATAGAAAAGACATACACCATCACGTCCGTTTTAGGGTTATTTTCATTTGCTCTGTTAGTAAATTATAGAAAACCGTTGGTGACATGCATAATTTTATGCAAATTTTATGATATTCAAGAAATGCTCGCTCACTCACACTCGCACACACACACACACACACTCATAAACACAAATCAAAAGTAAATTACAATCTTCATAATAAATTAATATGTTATAAAAAGGAGCGCGCACAGTTCCTTCTTCTTTGTATTGTCCTCGTCTGTGTGTTTTAGTTTAATTTTTTTGATTTGGTTTTATGGTTTGTTTGATTACATTTACTTTTACCATCCTTGATTGCAGTGATAATGTTTTCGGCTATCAAAATTCTTTATGTCCTTTATGAAGATCGTGTTGCGACAAACCAGATGAGTGTGCCATAAGAAATGTTGTTTGGACAACGGGTGTAGCAATGTTTAGCAATAACATCTGGTAATGTATTATGTTTTTTTTTTCATATTTTATTTAAATTTTTTTCACACATTGCACTTAATATTATGCATTTAAATTGAAAACAGTCATATGGCGAGTCCCCACCCCGCTACATAATTTTTTTTTGTATAGCATATAGTTTTTGATTTTAAAGAAAAGTTAATAATTTTTTTGAAAACTCTTGATTTTAAGCTAATTTGTGTTTTTATAGAATTTATGACGTAATATGATTCAGGTTGGACGCTTATAAATATGAATATTAGGGTGTTTTATTTTATTTTTGGAATTTCAAGGAGTGCCGGGCAGAATTTTGTGCTATTGGATCTAAAAATAATTGTGTAAAAATTTGAGGTAGATCGGATTTAATTAACCCGTGCCGCAGCGAGGTCAAAGTTTCGAGAAAAAGTCAATAAGGCTATAATTTTTACAAAATTAAAAAAAAATTAAATTTTGTGCAAATTATATAATTTTTTTTTTTTTGTATTTTACTATTACCCAATAACACTAAAAAAAATATTAGAACTTTTTATGACAGCGCTAACACTTTGCAATACAAAAATACTACACACAGAAAATAGATTCAGTTGTTGCAACTGAATTGTTTGCCAACTGAATTTTTGCGGTTGCACCAACTATCACAATATTCAGTTGCCTCTACTGCCAATTCAGTTGTCTCTACCGGTAAATATCTATCATAAGAACCGAATATTTTTATGTTAAAATTGACATTGGTTAGAGTGATCGAATTTTAAAAAGCGTTATATAGTTGTACCAATCAATATTTTTTTTAAACTTTTTCTTTTGAAATAAAAATTTTTAATATTTTTTTCAAGCAATTTTACTAATTTATTTGATTGTAAAAATTTTAAAATTTAAAAAGTGAAATAAATGCATACAATAGAAAAATAAATAGAAACTGGAAATAAATAAAAAATAAAATAGAAAAAATTTAACATCTAAGAATTTTTCTAAAAAAAAAATGTCTCAGAATCTGAAAGACTTTCTAGAGCAAAAATAAATCTAAGTCAAAATATACCTCTTAAGAAAACATGTCAATGAAAAAATCAAAAAAATATCTCAGACTTCTAGAATTTTTTTATGGAAACATATATCAGAATCCTAGGATTTTTTAATAAAAAAAAAGGAAAAGTCTGAAATTCTGAAATTTTTCCTATAAAAAAATCTCTGATTTGGAGAAAAAGTTTCAGGTTCTGAAAAATTTTTCCTACAGAAAAAGTCTCAGATTTTGAGTAATTTTTCCTATAGAAAATGTATCCGATTCTGAGAATAGTTTTGGATGACACTTTCTTAATTTCAATATTCTGGCATTTACAAACCTTAAATTTGTTATAACTCTCTGGACACTTTGGACTCTAAGGATTTCTTGGAAACTGCATCAAAGTTTTTTATAGTTGGCTCAAAAAACGATTTTATTGTCGACTTCTGGGTAAAATATCATCTTTAGCATCTGCATTAAAGTTGCGGGTGCAAATACCTAAAATAAGATTTATTAATTGGCGACACGAAATAACTCCCACATGAAATAACTCCCACCTAAAAAATGAAATAAGTCCCTAAAAAAACTCCATACAAAGTAGGGAGTTATTTCATATGAAATAACTACCAATTTAGTGGGACTTTTATCATTTTTGTTGGGATTTATTTCATAATTTTTTCGGTGGGATTTCTTTCATATGAAAGAACTCCCACTCCAATAGCGATGAAATAACTCCCACTATTGTTTCATTGTTGGTGGAAGTATCTGGAACATTTTATCTTATAGAATATTATTATTAATAAATTAAAATTCGTTGTGATTTTAGTACCAAATTTTAGGACGAAGTGCTTTTTTAACAAATTTGTATGTTTTAGAAATTTTGCTTCCAAAACTGGCAAGGATTTTTGAGGTAAGAGCGCACTGCAGCCGAAAATATTTTCGTTAGAATACAAAATTGTTATAAAAAAAGGAGAACGCGAAAGTTATCCAACATGATGTGTTTTCGATAACATAGAAAGTTTTTCGATTACATACAAGATTGTTGAAAAAAGCACCGCAGATGAAAATTTAAAAGAACTTATTGTAAAAAGCGCCCATATGCATTCATATCTTTTGCACTGAGTTTTTGACATATCACTTCAACTTTGTTTCAAACTTCATTTAGTTAAACTTTATTAAATTAAAACCAACCTTTACTAAACATTCTGTTTTTAGTTAAAGTTTAGCAAATGCCATAAACGTGGTGTTGCCACCATACTGAATATCGCATTTCCAATTAGAAAAGTTGCCACCCTTGCTAATTTTTACCAATAAAATACCAAATCCTGCCAACACTAACGAGTATATTTGAAAATAAGCGGTTTTTAGTTTACGTTTCTGTAAAAAAAAAATAAATTTAATCTGAATTTGAATTTGTTGTTTTAACTCGGATTATTTCTACAACAAAGATAAGTTTTTCCGGTAATGCAAAACTCTCAAAAAAATTAAATTATCTTCCAAAATTTAAACAAATGAAAATATCCCCAAATACTTTTTTTAATTCTTTTTTCATTTAGGGCTTATTTCATAATGAAGAAAACCCCAAAATAAATAATGAAATAACCGCCAAAATAAATGAAAAAATCCCCAAATTAAATTTTAGCATTTTTTTGGGGATTTTTTCATTTTTCTGTTTGGGGGTTATTTCATTGGGGGTTTTTTCATTTTCCTATTTGGGGGTAATTTCATTGGGGGTTTTTTCATAGCGCCTTCACATTTTTTATGTGTATTACTTTTTTTGGAACAGCGGCCTTAATATTGTTTTGTTTAATTATTATTTTATTTGATTAGCACAGAAAAAAATATGGAGGAAACAAATTTGAGTAATCACTTGTTCAAATTTAAAAACAAAAATTGAGTAATTTTTTAATTGACGCAATTAAAAATTTACTCAAAAATTTTAAAATTGTTTTTAAAGTACTAAGTAAATAATTTAATAAAAATTTAATAGTTTTCTTATTTTTTTTAAGCTCTAATAGTTTTTTGAATTCTCGTTTAGTTTATAGCTTTTTTTGTGTATGTATATGAAAGTTTGTAATCGTCTTTATAAGCGTCCAACCTAAATCAAATAAGCGTCCAACCTGAATCAAATTGCGTCGCGTAAGGCGTAACGCCCAATAATTTTTCGTTTCTAATATTTAAATGTGACGTACCTAAATCAAACGGACGTAAAAATTTAAAATTTGATGTGTTTGTTTTTGTTTTTTTTTACGTCTTGCGCGACGCAATTTGATTCAGGTTCGACCCTAACGTCGCGTAAGGCGTAACGCCCAATAATTTTTCGTTTCTAATATTCAAATGTGAGTTACCTAAATCAAACGGACGTAAAAATTTCAAATTTAATTTGTTTGTTTTTGTTTTTTTGTTTTTACGTCTTGCGCTACGCATTTGATTCTGGTTCGACCCTAAAATTTTCCTATGTTTTTGAGACATAAATATGTTTGGTAAAGTTTGAAAAAACAAGTTTTTTGTTATTTTTTTGTAAAAAAATTTAAAACTTTTTTAAACTTTTAAAAAAATAAATAGATTAATTTTGAGTAAATTTTTAATTGTGTCAATTAAAAATTTACTCAAATTTTTTTTCGAACATTTAATAATTTTTTATTAAAAATTTACTCAATACTATTAAATCGTTTACTGGTGCAAAATTGAGTAATTTTTTACTCAATAGTATTAAAAATTTACTCAAATATTTTTTTATTTTTTTCTGTGAGCTTATTAACGACTAAAAATGTCATTTCGGTGAAAAAAACCGGTCCACTTCAAAATTGAGCTCGAATAAAAAAATGTTGGGTCCGTTGGGGTCCAACTCTAAAATTTTTTATATTTTTTTTAGTTGTGACTTGAAAGAATTATTCCTATCCGTGACATCTTTATAGCTTTCTGAAATGTATCAAAAAATCAGCAAAAAAATGCGTATTTTACCCTTTTTTAAATTTTTTTGTATTATCACTACACTCAAAAAAAACTGTAATGTTAGCAAAAAAAAGCTTGTAAACCTACAAGAAAATTTGCTGATTTTGAACCCACAATTTTTTTGGTAAAGTTAGCAAAAATGTTTTTCCAAAAATTAGTTAACTGCAATTTTTTTTTTCAACTTAGTTCATACACATTTGAGGACCCCTTTGGGTTCGGACCCGATAGGTCCAGGCCCCGATAGGCCTAGACCTACTTGGGTTCCTTAACAATCGTCATAGTTTTTGATCCAACATGTGTGTCCGTTTTGCTCTACCTTGCTTAGTTTTTGAGATACGTGATTTTAGGGGACCACTGGGGGTTTGAGAATTAAAAAACTCGATAACTTCAAAAATATTATTCGGAGAGCTTTTGGTTTTGTTCTACGTGTTGAGAGCTACAAAAATGCTATTGGACTTTTTGTTGTGTCGGCAATATTTACCGAGATATGAGCATTTAAAATTTTCGGGAATGCTAACTTTTTTGGATCCAAAGTTAGGACCCATTAGGGTCCACACATGTGAAGAGCCCGAGAACCAAAAATGGCCTCCATTTTGCTCTATCTGGCTTAGTTTCCGAGATAGCGCCATTTTAAGTTTTCTTTAAAAAAAAAAATTGCAATTTATTTTTGCTAATATTAGCAAAAAAGCTTGTAAAAATTTGGTTAACTCAATTTTAAATTTAGCAAAAAAAATAGTTAAAATTTTGTTTAAAACTGCTAATGCGCTAAATGAAGTTTACAAGATATTTTTGCTAACATGCTAATCTCAACTAAAAATTTGCTAAAAGTTAGCTAACTAGCATTAGCAAAAAAAAAATTTGTAAATCTACTAATGTATTATTTTGAGTGTAGTGTTTGGGAATTCCCGGACTTTTTAATTTCCCGGGAAACGGTTTTGCATTTTGGATCAACCCAGCAAAAACATGGTAATGAGTTGTGAAAAGTAATCATTACCAAGCACATTATTTATAATGAGTACCCATTACCATTAACATTATTTTAAGCCCAAAAGTAACTACTTTTTAGTAATATGTTAGCTGTGTTCGCGAACTCAATAATTTGTACGAATTTGTACAAATTATTACGAATTTTGTCTAAAAGTCGTTCGCGTACTTTAAAAACCCAGTAAGGAGAGAGAAAATGAGAGAAAAAAGTAACAGTTCTATTTTAGAAACTTGCAAGTTTTTACTGGATAAATTTTTGCCAGCAAGAATTATCAAGCACAAAAAAACATATGTTTTAAAAACGTATGACTTTATTTTTGTAAACAAAATACAAAATATTCTGCAGTTACATTTTTGTGTATAAAATATGATTAAATATCAAGGAATGAATAAAAAAAATACATCCTAAAATTAAATTTCTTTTATTAACAAGTTAAAAAATAAATACCATCAAACTAAAAATGTACAAATGAAGGCAACATTTTTTATAAGCTGATTTAAATCAGCTGTTTAACTAACTTTTTACGGATTTCTGTTTGCGTACTTTTTACAATTTTTCCTTTTTGTGAGCGATTTCTTTTTTATTCTCTAAAATTTTGTTGCTTGATAATTTTTACTGGGAAAGTACGCAAACAGACATGTTATAAAAGCACTTCTTAAGCTCCTATGACACTAGATTTTTTTTGTATTTTATTTTTTATTAATTGAAAGAATGAAACAGCAGAACAAGAAATGAAAAAGAAATAATAAAATAAACAAACAAATAGTGGTGATTACTTTCTTTTTAATAAAAACCCTCTGAATAAATTCAAAAAACCGCCAAAAACAAACAAAAAATCGCTTCATTTAATGAAAAACAGAAAAGTTGGCAACACTTAATATCATTAATACATAAATGTCAAAAAAATATGTAAAATTTTTACATTTTTTTTGACATTCAGTCATTTGATAACCAAATTTATCGATAACACAAGAATAAAATTTGACGTTTACTCTTTTTTATTAGTATTCTTTTACTCTTCACACTTGTTCAGATTTCCTATAGTGATATATTTGACCTGTTTTCATAAATTTCATCAATACAAAAAAAATGTAGTGTCATAGGGGCTTTAGTAATAATATCTCCTTGCACTTGCAGTTTTTAACCTTTACACATCAATTAACTTAAAAAGTAATTAAAAACTTAATAAAAATTACGTATTTTTTTAGGTTTTAGTAAAAACAAGTTAAATTTTAAATGTTTTAATTAACTAATTATTTTACTTCTTATTGGTTATGGGTTTTTACTCCTTATTAGTAATCCGAGCCAGTAACTACTTATTTATCTCCATACTCTTCACTAATTATTTTTGTCTCACGCCCTTGTTAAAATAATTAGTGTTTCATTCAATAAGTAACTACTGATTAACATCTGATTCGGATTACAAAACCCATTACTAGTAATGCCAATTTTTGCTGGGAAAAGACTATCCAAGACATTATAAACTCCAAACAGCTCATTCGCTAAAATACACGTAAGTTACGTATCACAACATTCTTCAATTTTATTTGATTCAATAATAAAAGTAAAAGTGTTAGTGATTCTGCTGAAATATATGCGTGATTAGTTAAATTTTGGAAAATTAATGAATTTATCAAAGCAAATGACGAATAAGTTTTGCCGTTTGTTATTATTTTCAGCGTGTTCATCATAGCTTGAATTTAAAAAAAAAAAAAAAGGTTTTTGACAAATTTTGTACAAAATTTTAAGTCTAAAACATTTTTTTGAAAAAAAAAAAAAAAAATTAGAATTTGAAAAAGTTTTTAAGTACCGAAGATTGTTTTTAAATTTTCGAGGTTTTTGAAATTTTTGAAATTCATTGAAAGCTTTTAGTCCCAAAAAAGTTTATGAAAGTTTTCTAAATCCCGGACACAATCAGCCTTATACGGTATTTACACCAACGAAAACAACTTGTTTTTGAATATTTTTTTTGTTTTTGGCAAAAACTACATGTATTTTCCATACAATTTAAAAACTGAATTGCCAACTAAAACTGAACAAAACTAGAATTCAGGTTGTGGTCTATGCTACTATTAATTCAGTGTGAATGTTTTTTTCAATTTTCTTTTGGTAAAAGCGAATGTCAAAATAAAAATATTTGTTTTTTTGTGAAATTAATATTCAAATCTTTTAAAAAAGTAAATAAATGTGTAATTTAATTTTTTTTAATAACGTGTGGCTATTGTAATTTTGTGTTTTTTAGTGAATTTAGAAAATAATTAATTTGATTTTAAAAACAAAAACTCTTTTTATGCGGTGTAAACAGTTTGGTTTTTCAAAATGCTTTTTTGCCAAAAACAAGTTAGTTTTTGTTTGGTCTAAACATAGTATTACCATAGAAAAATAAAATATATTTAAAAACAGATTTTAATTTTATTTCAATACAAACGTCTCCGAAACAGAAAAAGCAAATTCCTTCATTTGTGTCTGCAATTCCAGATCATGTTGGTAACCCTTGCAAAATAATGTAAGAGACAAAAAAGTTGAAAGAAAGTATGCAGTGAGGTTGAGATTGCTAGAAATAGAATTGTAGTGTTGGAAACTGTCAAAATTTATTCTGTAGAAACTATAAATATTCACATATATAAAAAACAGTTTTCATTAACAAGACAAACCGACATTTAAAATCCTACTGAAGATGACACTAACTGGGGTGTTTGAAACCGGTATAGGAAATACCAGAAATGTCTATAATTTTTAGAAATTCAATTTTTCTTCTGCATTTTTTCAACTTGAACCCTTATAACAAATATAATTAGAGCCCGTGCTCGATCTGTACTTACAGAAAAAATCAAACAAATTGTTTTTGTTTTTAAAATCGACTTTCAAAAAATGTATTGAAAATTTGAAATTTAAAATAAAACTGTTGTTAAAATAGACTTTTTGTTTTCTTGTGGCCTTGGAATTCCCGGACCCCAAACACTAATTATCACAAAAATAATAGTTTTGTAGATTGTCTGGAAAATTATCGTTCGGTTTGGTCTAAAAACTCTATGTTTAAATTTTTAGCCAAATCGGACAATTTTAACCCGTTAAAGTTTTTTGTTCAAACCAAAAACTTTAACATTCCGTGCAAGCAGTGTTGCCATATATAAAGATTTCCCTTTTTTTTTTGCAAATTTTTTGAGGTGCTAAAAAGATTTCAAGATTTTTTCTAAAAAAAATTGTTTTTTTGGAAAATAATGAAGTTTTTTTCAAGTTTTTTTTTTCGCGTTGAACACATCACCAACGCTAACGTGGACGCGAGGCTGAAAAATTCAATTTTGTAAATCACTACGTTTTTGCGTTCAATCTTTACGTTGTCACTTGAAATGTCAATTACATTAGAATCGGTGTTGCCAGATATTATAAAATTGAGAAAATTTCCTACCCATTTTGTAGGGGATACACACCCATTTTCGTGGGGAAACACACATATATATGATAAGGTAACACCTACAAAGAGAATATTTGAGAAACAAGAGAACAAAAAAAGTAAACAAAAGATATGTTGTATTTTAAACATAAATTAGTTAAAAATAGCCATGGGCCGTCAAGCTATTTTCGATGTTTTTCTTCTGCCGGCGAAGATTTTTTTACATATTTATTACTTTTTTATTGTATGTTTACATATTCCAACATTATTAACTTATATTTTGCTATTTAAAAGCATTTTTGTTACATCAACGCCCCAAAATTTCAAGTGATCATTTTGACATTTCAAGTGATGAAAAAAACTCTTGCTTTTTACAAAATTCCATTTTCCATACAATTTGTTCTAAAAACACGTAAGTCAACGCGAAAAAACATCTGTTCAGCCCCGCGTTTTACAAAACAGAAAATTGTCCAACGCAAGGTAAATAGCCGCGTTGCGTTTTACAAAATTAGGCCCTTAATTAGTTAAAAAATAAAATAAAATATTTTTTTTGTAAACACACGAAATATTGGTCCTAGACCAACCTTTT
>CAWUER010000251.1:0-72623 GCA_963921195.1 Pegoplata infirma
CTCACTTGTTTTTTTTTAGTTTTTTGCATGTTGGAGGGTATAAAAGATTTGGCACAGCCGAACTTAACACTCTTACTTGTTTTTTTTTTCAATGGAAATTTGCTATGTGCGTTTAAAAAAAAATATTCAAAAATGTAAATTTTACCTTTTTAGGTGTCAAAAATAAGTTTCCAAATTTTTAAAAATTACTAACAAAAATTATTAAAAAATCGGTAAAAAAATCAGTATTCAGTAAATTCCAAGTTCAAAAAATAACTAAATTTATACTGTAAAACTAAATTTATACTGTAAATTACTAAAAAAGTAGTAAAGTTTAAGTTATAACACTTTTACTGTATTTTTTACTGTAGGATTATTTTGGGTGTAGAAATATTCACAGATTCTGAGACAGTTTTCGTAAAGAAAAACTCTCAGTTTCTGAGACATTTTTCGTATAGAAAAATTTTCAGATTCTGATACATTTTGCGTTTAGAAAAATTCTCAAATTCTGGGATATTTTTGGTATAGAAAACTTCTTAGATGCTGCACAGAAAAAATTTAAAACGAATTTCAATCAACAAAAACGCGGATTCAATCAATTTATTGATTGAAATTCCTCCAATTAAAAATTTTTTTTTACCAATCATCAAATTGTAGGTGATTGATTGAAATTTTTTTCAATCAATCATTTTTGCGATTTTGATCAAAAATTTGATCAATTTTTTATTTATAGTCAATCAAAATAATGATTGATTTAACAAATGAATTGTACGCTTATAACAAAATTATCAAAAAATTAATCTTTTTTGCTTTCCAATATGTTACCATCAATAAAAAAATTAAAAGCCAGCTATTTTGTATATTTTTGAATTAAACTATTCAAATAAATTAAAGCGAAAAAAATTTGGTATGTTGAAAATTTGTAATTTGACAGTTAAAGAAAATAACAAAAATTTTAATCAAACACTCAAAAAATTATGTCATTAACTGTTTGTAGTTTATTTAAAAAGTTTTCCGTTTAGTCGTTTTTAAAAGAAAAAAAATTTGTTTGATGTTCAGTTTATATTAATGACTACTTCAGTCCTTTGTTTCAAAAATAACACACTAAAAAATAAAGACTTTCATTAACATTTAATTTATAAAGTCATTTATTTTTGTTCTGTAAGTAAAAACTACTGATTATTCTTTTGATTTTTAATGATTTGTGTAAGTATTTTTTTTTTTAAATTGTTGGTATTTTTTTAAAGAAATATCATTAGTTTTTACCTGCACAAGTCAGTTATTTTTTTGTAGAAAAAAAAATCAAAAAATTATTTATAGAAATATAAAAACATGTTTGTATCAAGTGACTTTGGCACGATGGGTTGAGTGTCTGGCCAGAATGTACTTGATTGCGGGATCGATTCCCCAAAAATTTTATTAAAAATTTTTAAAAAAACATTTCAATAAAAAATTGTAAAAAATTACCTACGAAATCATTAATTTTTATTGTTTTCGTAGGTTATTTTTTTGAAATTTGTTGGTAAAAATAACAGAACTATCATTAATTTTTAATGTTTTCGTTGGTAATTTTTTTTGAATTTGTTGGTAAAAAAGAGTGAAAAAAACGTATTTTTTTAATGTTTTTTATTTTAGAAAATTTTGTCAACAGCAAAAAATAAATGTTGATGTTTGCTAAAGCAAATGAATTATTACTGGAATGGTTTTCAATTGTTTATTCACTGGATTTAAGTGTGTTTTTCATTTGTTTTTGCCTACAAAATATTTTGAGTGAAACATTGATTGACTCATTTAAATTTTGTTGGTCAATAGATTTAATTGAAAATTTTTAGCCAATAATTTTTTATGTGTGAGAGAGTTTTCGTTAAGAATAATTTTCAGATTCTGAGAGAAGTTTCGTTTAGAAAAATTTTCAGATTCTTACACATTTTTCGTATAGAAAAATTCTCAGATCCTGAGACGTTTTTTGTATAGAAAAATTCTCAGATTCTGAGATTTTTTCGTATAGAAAAGTTCTAAGATTCTGAGACATTTTTCGTATATGAAAATTCTCAGATTCTAAAACATTTTTCGTATAGACAAATTATCCGATTCTGAGACATTTTTCGTATAGAAAAATTCTCAAATTCTGAGAAATTTTTTGTACAGAATAATTCTCAGATTGTGAGATATTTTTCCCATAAGAAATGTCTCAGATTCTGACACATTTTTCCCATAAAAAAAGTCTTAGATTCTGAGAAATTTTTCCCATTGAAACGTCTAAGATTCTGAGATATTTTTCCTTTAAAAAAGATCTCAGATTCTGAGACATTTTTCCTATAGAAAAAGTGTCAGATTCTGAGATATTTTTTTGTATAGAAAAATTCTCCGATTCTGACAAGGGAAGTATCTCAACCCTTATGAACCGATTTGCCTGAAACTTAAAATATATATTAAAGAGACGATTTTAAGGTTGGGGTGTCTCGGCTTATCGGCCATATCGGTGTTTAAAAATTTCGTTGTCCCCTTATGAAACTATGTGGACCTTCGGGAAAATTTTGATAACTTCCGAACTAACAAGAATATCGTCTAGGGCAAAAATAAGGGTCGACTTAAATTTAATAAAGATTATTTCTTGTCCATATGGATATCGTAGGTCTATGTCTTCACATACGGTGGCTCGCAGCTTATTTCGTGTGAAAGATATTAGTTAGCAATCCATTCAAGACAAAGTTAACCAAAATAGACCTAATTGTTATCAAATAAGTATTTATGTAAAAAGTCGTGTGTATGTAATTAATCAAGCTTTAATTAAAGCTTAATGGCGTTCAGATTGTCTAAATATTAAATGTACTACGAGGGTCGAAATGGAAATTTAAATTATTGAAAGACCTTTTTTAGAAAATTTCTTAAAAATATTTCTAGGTCGATTTTAGCCAAGCTCAAACATGAAAAATTTAAAAAATAGTCCAATAGTTAATATTCATTTATTAAATATTTTTTCCAATGACCCTAACAAAAATCAAAATTTTGAAAATGCAGTCGGAGAAATCCGAATTTTTTGACCTCCAATTCTTTTGACCCTCAATTTTTTGTAAACATAGAAACGATTAAATTGTTTAATAATTTTAGTACACCTAAGTGTATAGTAATGAGATATAAAAATAATTAAACATTTCTTTAGTTTTCAAAAAATTGGTGGTCAAAAAAATTGGAGGTCAAAAAATTTGAATTTCTTCGACTGCATTTTAAAAATTTTGATTTTTGTTTGGGTTATTGGAAAAATTATTTAATAAATGAATATTAACAACTGGACTGTTTTTGAAATTTTTCATGTTTGAGCTTGGATAAAATCGACCTAGAAATATTTTTAAGAAATTTTCTAAAAAAGGTCTTTCAATAATTTCAATTTCCATTTCGACCCTCGTAGTACATTTAATATTTAGACAATCTGAACGCCATTAAGCTTTAATTAAAGCTTGATTAATTACATACACAGGACTTTTTACAAAAATTTTTATTTGATAATAATTAGGTCTATTTTGGTTAACTTTGTCTTGAACGGATTGCTAACTAATATCTTTCACACGAAATAAGCTGCGAGTCACTGTAAGTACTCCCCAAAATTTACACATTTTCCTGAAAAAAATATTTAAGGAAGCCGAATTTACAAGGTTATGGTACCATTGGATAGGCATTAAAAAAACCTTTCTTCTCATATGAAAACATCTAATAGTTTCTTAAAAAGAAATGGCTGAAAAATCCAAAAAACAATTTTTTCGCCAATTTTTGACCCATGTTTTGAACCCCTAAGTCCCCGATATGGCCGATAAGCCGAGACACCCCAACCTTAGAATTGTCTCTTTGATACTATTTTCAGTTTTAGGCAAATCGGTTCATAAGGGTTGAGATACTTCCCTTGTGAGATATATTTCGTTTAGAAAAATTCTCAGAACCTGAGACATTTTTCGTATAGAAAAATGTTCAGATTCTGAGAAATTGTTCGATTAGATAAGTTCTCAGATTCTGAAAAGTTTTTCTTATAGAAAAATTCTCGTCTTAACAATCCATTACACCCGTTAATCTATCCGCCAGTGTTACCAACTATAACAGACAACTAGATAGTCGATAAAAAAAAATTGTTTGCAGTTGTTTAAAATTTTAATACTTTTGCTGGCTGGCATTGCAGCAGCAGACAGACATAAATTTTTTGCTATTTTCAATTTTTTTTTTTTTCGAAATATTTTTCATGACCATTTTCTTGGTGTCTAGTACTCTATTCTTCAATGGGGGGTACTTCAACTGGTTTTAATGTCTTTCCTTGTACGATTCATACAATTTTCCATTTAACAACAAAATCATGTCGAGCAGTTTTTCTTGTGTTTTAAATTGTAAAAAAAACTTTTTATGTGCATTAACGTTTTTTACAATGAATTTAAGATTTTTTTTTTTTTTGTGTATTATCGTCAAAACTGTCAATTGCAATATGGGTTTGTTTATTTTTTTCGAGGAGGGGTTGTAATATTTTTTTTTTTATTTTTTTACAGTTTTTTTTTGTTTTAATATGACACAAACATGTTATAAATCGCGAAAATTAGTTGTGTTTCTGTGTTTTATGACAATTATATGAAATGACACTTTGAAAGCTAATGGTATGGTATGGCTATAATTTGACATCCTTATATATATATAAAAATTACATGTTTGTTTGTTTGTTTGTTTGTTTGTTTGTGTCGCTTTCAGAAGAAAACTACTGAACCGATTGAAATGAAATTTGGCATGCAGATAGAGAATTTTCTGGAATGAAAAATGCGACCAATGGCATCTCGATTGGATGCCCCGCCCCTTTTTACGCCCACTTTTTGTGAATTTCAGATTTTTCAATATATTTGGTTGTTTGTTACTGTATTTGGATGTTTGTTACATATTAGCATGAAATTTGGCCTATTAATCTGGTGTTTTTTGCAAGGAAATCCCGCATCTTGATTGGAAGCCACGCCTCCTTTTACGCCCACTTTTTGTAAATATAATATCCTCGCAAAGGGGCGTGGCATCCTTTGGTTTTTCTTTCTATCTGGTTCACAACCACGGATAAACGGCTAAACCGATTTACATGAAATTTTAACCACAGATAGTACTAACTGAGGCGGGAACTATAGGTCAAAAGAGGGACCAACCGGCCAACTGGGCGTAAAATGCCATGCCCCTTTGTATTACATTGAAAGTTATTTCTGCCTTTTCAACAATTACGTTTAAACGGCTGAATCGATTTTAAAGAAATTTTCACCACATATAGTACTAATCCAAACGGGAAATATAGTTCATAATAGGACGGGGACAGACAAAGGGGTGGAAATGCCACGCCCATTTGTATTACATGTTACTTCTTTTTATTTCTACCTGTTCCGTAATCACTCTTAAACGTCTGAACCGGTTTTAATGAAAATTTCACCACACATAGTACTAACCCAGACGGGCACAATAGGGTATAATAGGAGGGCGCTCTGACGGATGGGCGTATAAGTCCACTCCCCTCTGTTCTACATTGGAAGTTATTTCTGCATATTCCGTAATCTCTATTAAACGTCTGAACAGATTTTATTGAAATTTTTAACACAGATAGTACTAACCGAAGCGGGAACAATATGCCATTTCAGCATGTGATTGGGCAAAGGCGTTTACTAATTCAAAATTACTATTGCTGCTATAATAAAGCGCGTTTGGACAAAGAGGCATTAGTTGCAACGCTTCTTTGTACTATACTAAAAGTTGTTTCTGTCAGTTCCGCAATGACACATCAACGGCTGAACCAATTAACACAAATTTTTTGCAACAAATAGTAAACGAGGCGGGAACTATACGACATAAAATGAGCGATCAGACAAAGAGGCATAAAATGACACCCCTGTTAAACTTATTGCACGTTCTCTTCGCCTTTTTCACAATCACGCTTTTTCGGCTAAACTGGTTTAGAAGAAATTTCCACACACAGATACATAGTACTAACCGAGGCGGGAACTATAGGCCATAAATGAGTGCGATTTGACAAAGGGGAGTAAAATCCCACGCTCTTTTGTATTACATTGAAAGTTATTTCTGCCTGTTTCATAATCATGCTTAAACGCCTTAACCGATTTTAATGGAATATTCATTACATATAGTACTTCCGAAGCGGGAACTATAAACCATAATAGATCACGAGGCGTAACTTGCCACGCCCCTTTGCACCACACTAAAAGTTGTTTCTGTCTGTTTCGAAATAACACTTAAGCGCCTAAACTGATTTTAACAAAACTTCCACAACATATAGTACTAACCGAGGCGGTAACAGTATCCCATATTAGCGCGTGATTGGGCAAAGGCGCTGTGGAATGCTGCACCCCCTTGCACTATTTGAAAATTATTTTTGACAGTTCTGCAATCACGCAAAAATGGCTGAGCCGATTTTTACAACTGACTAACCGATGCGGGGCCATATCAGCATGCGATTGAACAAAGGGACGTAAATTATCACACGCCTCTGTAATATATTGAAAGTTTTTTCTGCCTATTGGGTAATCACGCTTAAAAGTCAAGTACTGACCGAGGCGGGAACAATGGGCCATATCAGCGCCCGATCGGACAGAGGTGTTGTAAAATGATGCGAAATTGAAATTTTCACCAGATGTAGTGCTAACCGAGGATGGAACCATAGGGCATTACTAACTATCATTCATTGTAGAATATTTTTTCAACCCGGGCAACGCCGGGTGCAAAACAGCTAGTCTGTATATAAAAGACAAAAACTTAAAAAGTTGTTTCTTAAGGTGCGTTTACACGAGATATAAATTTGTTAAGAGCTTTTGAAATACACATGCTAATAAAGCAGGCATTTGGAAATATTCCTTCCCATTTTTGGGATTGTTGCAACCCGTTATTCAGCGATCTTCAAGTGATCTTCTTCCAATGCTCTGTTTAAAATGTATAAATATTTCGGTTTTGAACAATAGAGATTGTCATTTAAATTCCCTATGATACTTGTAAAGACTTTTTATATTTTGCTAAATAGTCTTGATGAGATCTAAGTTGGAAAGTCGTGCAAAAAATTACAAATGTAAATAAATTTAAGACAGATTTTTTTGTTTCTTAAAAATTATTCTATGAGAATATCAGGGTGTAATTAGTAAAGAAAAATTCCCTCGAGCTAGAATAACCCTACTCAAAATATAATATTTAAAAGTTCGAATAAAACAATTTTTATTTTTTAATAAAAATTAATCAGAACGTTTTTTTATTTTCAGAAATCTCTACGTATTGAAAATGGTAAGTACAAACTAAATTTAAAGAAATTTATTACGACAAAACTCTAGTTCGAGCTTTATTCTGCATCGTCTAAACACGCATTTAATACTCTTTTTGCAACTGAAGAATAGTGCTTAATTGTCACTTTTTTTTATAAATTTTCAAAGAAGTATACATTAAAAAATCGTCGTTAGGAAAACTTGAAATTAAGAATTAACCCATTTCAATCCTCTGTTCGATTTTTCTAACAGTAGAGAACACCTTTTTCAAAAAAATATTTATGTATGAAATAGGTGGAATTTCGGGTACATATGGTTACGAATATTAAGTCTCATAATTCTGCAATTAAAAACAAGTAGAAAAGTTAAATTCGACTTGGCCGAATCTATGAATACCCTCCACAATGCCCTTTTTAAGTGATAGTAAATTTTCTAACGTAAAAAAAATAAAATTTTTGGTTAGAAATATTTTATTTTGTGTAAAAAAACTTTTTTTTAGTAATTTAAAAAAAAAAAAAAAAAAATAATTTACTATTTTTTTTTGAGTGTACAATTTTTTTTTGAGTGTAAAATTTTTTTTTAGTGTATTTTTTTTTTGTTTTAGTGTAAAAATATTTTTGTGTGACAAAAATACGTTGTAAAATATTTTTTTGACTTACAAATGTTTTTAAAACATGTTTAACGGGTTTTCAACATGTGAATTTAAGGTGAAACTAATCTGAAATTTACGGTTTTGCTAATAACTTTTGAACCACTGGCCCGATATTTTTTATCAAATTTTACTAATTTGAATCATTTTGAAATTATTTATTTTGAAAAAAAAAAAAAATGAAATAAATTAATAAAATAGCAAATAAATCCAAATATTAAAATTGCATAAAAAGTTGAAATGCCGGCTTTTCTCGGATAACGGTACATTTTTTTTGACAAGATTTTGAGATCAGCGGGTGCTAGTTACCCTAAAAAAGTACCTTTTTCCAAAAAAGAAAAATAAATCTTGGAAAAAAAATATTTGAAACGTATTTTAATCAACAAAAACGCGGATTCAATCAGTTTTTTGATTGAAATTCCTCCAATTAAAAAAATTGTTATACCAATGATCAAATTGTAGGTGAAAATTTTTTCAATCAGATTTTTTTTCGATTTTGATCAAAAATTTGACCAATTTTTTATTTATAGTCAATCAAAATAATGATTGATTTAACAAATTAATTGTAAACTTATGACACAATTATCGAAAACTTCATCTTTTTTTGCTTTCCAATATGTTGCCAACAATAAAAAAAGTAAAACCCAATTATTTTATATATTTTTGAACTATTCTATTCAAATAAATTAATGCGAAAAAAATCTGGTATGTTGAAAACTTGTAATGCGACAGTTAAAGAAAATAAAAAAAATTGTATTCAAAACATTGATTGACTCAGTTAAATAGATTTAATTGAAAGTTTTTAGCCAATAATTTTTTGTGTACAGGAAGATACAAGAATATATCTTTGCAAAAAGTTATACAAAAAACTTGAAAAGTACAAAGTTTAAAAAGATTGCGATTTCCAAATTAAATAGGAATTATTTTTATTTGACATGTAAAATATTTTATATTCACAAATTACCATTCCGAATTTCAAAGGAATCGGACCAGACCTTCTTAAAGCCCCCATACAAACCACCTTCCCGATATTCACACACAGAAAAAAATAAAAAAAATATTTGAGTAAATTTTTAATACTATTAAGTAAAAAATTACTCAATTTTGCACCAGTAAACGATTTAATAGTATTGAGTAAATTTTTAATAAAAATTTATTAAATAAATGTTTGAAAAAAAATTTGAGTAAATTTTTAATTGTCACAATTAGACATTTACTCAAATCTTAAATATTTATTTTTTTTAAAAGTTAAAAAAAGTTTTAAATTTTTTTACAAAAAAAAAAACAAAAAAACTTGTTTTTTTCAAACTTTACCAAACATATTTATGTCTCAAAAACATAGGAAAATTTTATAAAGACGATTACATACTTTCATATACATACACAAAAAACTATAAACTAAACGAGAATTCAAAAAACTATGAGAGTTAAAAAAAAAAAATAAAAAAACTACTAAATTTTTATTAAATTATTTACTTAAATTGTTCTTAAAATTTTTGAGTACATTTTTAATTGCGTCAATTAAAAAATTACTCAATTTTTGTTTTTAAATTTAAAGAAGTGATTACTCAAATTTGTTTCCTTCATATTTTTTTCTGTGCATAAAACTCTCAAATTTCACGAAAATAGCAAATATTTAATTAAAATTTTGTTTGTATGTGTTTAACGCGTACTTTAATAATCTAATCAAGTCTGATTATATTTGGACCATTTTTGGATTTATGAAAATTTCGGCCGATATTTAGTTAAATCGGTTTATTGGCCACAAATGGAACCCTTTTTCACTCAAATTTGGTTTGTGATTTTTTTTACACTTATTAAAGATTTGACTAAAGATACATCAAATCGGTCCATGTTTGAACTTGGGACCCATTTTCCGGGAAACACTAGTGTAGGGTATTATATGGCCGGTCTTGACCGACCATAACTTTCTTACTTGTTTTTTTTTCATCTTTTTTTTTCAATTATTTTTTATTACTTTTTTTCATCAAATTTTTTTTTTTTTTCATAATTTTTTTTTTTTTCATCAATTTTTTGTTTCATCAAATTTTTTTTTTCATAAATTTTTTTTTTTTCAATTTTTTTTTTCATAAAATTTTTTTTTTCTTATTTTTTTTTTTATCAAAGGTTTTTTTTTTATTAAATGTTTTTTTTCATCAAATTTTTTATTATCGTGAAATTTTTTTTTCATCAATTTTTTTTTTCATCAGATTTTTTTTTCTTCATCAATTTTTTTTTTTAATTTTTTTTTTCATCAATTTTTTTTCATAAAATTTTTTATCAAATTTTTTATTATCAATTTTTTCTCACCAAAAATTTTTTTTTTCATATTTTTATACCCTCCACTTAGTGATAGAGGGTGTATATAAGTTTGTCATTCCGTTTGTAACTCATCGAAATATCGATCTGGAACCCCATAAAGTATATGGGGCATTCCATGCCAAATCACTCACTTTTAGGCCCGACCCCCTTCGATTAATTTTATTTTTGGATATGTTTTAGTACGTATTAAATGCAACTTCCAGCCAAATTTTCAGCCTTTTATACCAAGGTGGTGTTGAGTAATCAATTTTTCAAAATGGCGATTTTTTCCAAAAAATGAAAAAATTTAAATTTTCAATCAATTTTGACCAGTAAAAAATATAGATATATTAAAAAAAGATGGACAACATTTTGTTGGTAGTTAAATGTAGTTTTAGAAAAAAAAATATGAAAAATTATTCGAAGTAACTATCACTTGTTTTTTATCGTATAAAAATTAAAATCGACTTTTTGAAAAAGTCCGAAACCTTCGATTTTTTTTTAAAAATGTCAAAAAATTCTACTCTAAATTACGCAACTTTTAAGTCATAATTCGAGATGTGATCGTAATTCGTTCTATTTTTATTCAAATTTTGAAAATTGCACTTTTTTTTTTTTTTGACTCTGGTTTATTTTATATGGTGCTCCAAAAAAAATAATTTGGTAAATATTGACCGTAACTTCCCCTAGATATATTAACTTGGGTATAAAAATACGTCTCAGAAAATTTTAGGATGATCGGACATGGGTAAGGCGTGCCGCATCGGCTTTGAAGTTTGAAAATCGGATTACAAGGGAAAATATGCATTTTTTTCTGTTTTCTTAATTTTTTTGGTATTTTAAGTTAATTTTGAATTCAAATGGTTACAGAATTGAAATGTAGAGTAAAATGTCTCTCTATTAAGGTCATAAAAACCGAAATCGGTTTAAAATCAGCCAAGTTATTACAACTTCCCCAGGCATCTAACGTGTGGCAGACAACTTGATTAATCAATACAATCCGATTTTTGAAATTCATTGAAATTTTCTACTGTAATAACATTTTTTTATTCTTCAAGTTCAAATGTTATTAGATGACAAGTACTTTTCATATTATGTTTTGCTAACATTTTTTAAATTAGTGCTAAAAATGCCTGCATTTTCCACACCCTTTTGAAATCTCTATTTTAAAAAAAAAATATTTTTTTTGTTTTAAAATTTGGAAAAGTCAAAAAAATATTACACTGAAACATGAATAATGAAAAAATGTTATTACAGTAGAAAATTTCAATAAATTTAAAAAAAGGGCCTCGTATTTTTTAATCAAGTTGTATGGCACACGCTAGATGCCTGGGGAAGTTGTAATAACTTGGCTGATTTTCAACCGATTTTAGTTTTTAGTACCTTATTAGAAAGGCATTTTACTCCACATCATAATTCTGTAATCACTTGAATTAAAACTTAACTTAAAATACCAAAGAAATTGCGAAAACAGAAAAAAAATCATATTTTTCCTTGTAATCCGTTTTTTAAACTTCAAGGACCATGCTAAGCGCCTTACACATGTCCGATCGTCCTAAATTTTTGTGAGACGTATATTTACCTCCAAATGAATATATTTAGGGTAAGTTAGGGTCAGTATCTACCATTTTTTTTTTTTTGGAGCTCCATATAAAATAAATCAGAGCCAAAACATAAAAGGTGCAATTTTAAAAATTAAAAAAAAAATAGAAAGAATTGTGATCACATCTCGAGTTATGGCTTAAAAGTTGCATAATTTAGAGTAGAATTCTTTTAGTTTTTTACAAAAAAATCGAAGGTTTCGGACTTTTTCAAAAAGTCGATTTTAATTTTTAAACGTCAAAAAATAAGTGATAATTACTTCGAATAATTTTTTCACATTTTTTTTCTAAAACTACATTTAAATACCAACAAAACGTTGTCCAACTTTTTTTAAAATATCTATATTTTTTACTGGTCAAAATTGATTGAAAATTTAAATTTTTTCATTTTTTGGAAAAAATCGCCATTTTGAAAAATTGATTACTCAACACCACCTTGGTATAAAAGGCTGAAAATTTGGCTGCAAGTTGCATTTAATACGTACTAAAACATATCCAAAAATAAAATTAATCGAAGGGGGTCGGGCCTAAAAGTGAGTGATTTGGCATGGAATGCCCCATATATATTCATGATGCCCGATCGATCTTAAGACATTCTAGCGATGTCCGTCTCTCTGTGGAAAATGCTGTCACGGACAAAATATTGCACAGAGATGACTGAAACTTAACATATTTATTGGTAGTTCTCCCGAGAAGTTTGGTATTGCATTTGAGCGATATCGGTTCAGCGGTTCAAAAGTTATGAACGAAAATGTAAGCACACCTCAAAAATGTCAGTACATTCAACATAACCTAAAAATCCAAAATGCTTTAATTCGGCTTCTGGTTGACATATGTGAACATAATTGAACACCAAATGGTATTTAAACAATTGCGAAAAAAAATTTTAACAAAAAAAGAAAAAAATCGCGGATTTTTTTACCAAAATTTTTTTTCAAAAGTAATTTCCTTTTAAATAAAGTTTTTTGCAATAATCTTTTTGAAATTGTGGAGGGTATCACTACATTCGGCAAGGCCGAATTTAACTTTTTTACTCGTTTTTTCATCAATTTTTTTTTTACATCAAAAAATTTTTCTTTTCATCAAACAAATTCATCAAAAACTTTTTTTCATCAAAATTTTGGGTTCATTAAATTTTTTTAACATAATTTTGTTTTTCGTAAAAAAATCATGTTTTTTTACCAAAACTACTTTTTCACCAAGTCTAAGCTTTTCGCATAAAAATTTTCCATTTGTTTATCAAATGTACATAAAACAAGTGAGAGTGGTATGTTCTTTGGTGCCGAATCTTTTATACTCTACAAAATGTAAAACATTTTTTTGCACTCACTTAAGAAATGCACAGCTCTTTTGGTTTTTTAATGGGGTCCTCGACTGATAGTTCAATTCGTTTTGCATGGAATAGCAAGTAATATAACATTATTTTTTCTAAAAAAAACTTTGCTTTGGCAAGTACACCCAAATCTTCCGCAAAACATTATCATGATTTAATGTTTTGGGCAAGAGTACAAAATTCGCAGGCATTTTTTTGTATGTACCAGTGTTGCCATTTCCAAAATAAAGAAAAGCGCCAACATTTTGGAAAAAGGGTAAAAAAGGGTAAAAATTTACAAAAAAAAAGGGTAAAAAAGCTCCAAGAGGAAAAGGTCAAAATTTAAAAATTTATTTTGAAAATGCACTTTTTCACTACGAAAACAACATTTAAAAAAGGGGAAAAAGGGGTAAAACTGGCACATAAAAAGGGTAAAAAACGTCACAAACATAAAATTAAAAAAATATACATATATGATTTTTTTTTCCTGAATTTACTAAATTTTTTGAGACAAAACTAAAATGAAAATTGCAATTCAAGTTACTAAAATAATATTAAGATAACAATTAACACAAAAATTTAAATAAAAATATTTGTCTTTATAGAATAATAAAATATAAAAAGAATCAACAAAAAGAAATAATAACAATATCACAAAGCTTTTATAAAAAGCACCAAAAGCGTCACGAAAAAATAAAAAAGCACTATTAATACCCGTTTTTTTAAAAAAGAGTTTTCGAAAAAAACTCCGGGTAAAAAGAAAAAAAAAGCACCATAAAATACCCGAAAAGCGTCAAAATGGCAACACTGGTATGTACCCTGCAGCAAAAGTGATAGGTCCATGATAGGTCACATAACCTGTCTCCCGGATAAAAATACCTCTCACTTTTGTTAGAGATTGTCTCGGCCCCGGATATATCGTATATTTTATTCTCCATTTTTTGACCCAGTTTTTTAACCTCTAAATCCCCGATAAGCCGAGACACCCCAACCTTCGAATTGTCTCTTTTATATATATTTTAAGTTTCATGCAAATTGGTTCATAAGGGTTTCAAAAAAGTTTTTGTCCGCTACTTTTAAATTAAAAAAAAATCGGGACTTGTAAAATTTTTTAAAATTTATATATTTTTTTTTCTAAAATAATTTTTTTATGAAATTTTTACTACAGAAAAAAGTGTTTGGCGCTTAAAAAATTTTTAAATTTTGTTCGAGACTTGGAAAAAAATGGAAAAATTTGTAAATTGTCTCCGGTCACGGAATAAGTTTTTTTGAGACAGTTTAGTGATAAATCCAATTATCATCTATCACGTGATAGGCATTTTAGTGATATATCCCGTTTTCGACAGTCACGAGATAGGTGGTTTCGGATCGAGAGATACACTCTTTCTGCAGGGTAAAAACAGACTTCTAGTTTTAACTGGATTAAAGTTACAGTGTAAGTAATTAAGTTTGACTATAGTCCTTCATGGTCATTGCAGAGTTAAGTTGTTAACTTTCTTAGAAAATAAAATCCAATTACTCTTGACTTCAAATAATATTTGTCAACAGGTAGTAAAAATTTACTTAACGCTAAAAATATGACAAATTTTTATCAAATAAAATCACCTGTATGTTATATTTAATCCAAGGCTACTTAATAGTAACAGCGGAATATCCCACTTAATATTACTGAGGATAATTGCGTGTCTCATAATGAAAAAGTCCTTGATTTGAAAATATGTTTTTTCTTAAGAAAAATTCTTGAACATGTACTTTTAGCTGAAGGCTTTTGTTTGGCAAAAAGAATACAAGAAATTGTAAGTTAAAGATTGTTTTGTATGAAATGCGTTGTTACAAATAACAATCTAAAACAAAATTCATCAATACTTAAACTGAAAAAAAAAAACAGAAAGTGAGGCTTGCAAAATTCGTACCAGCAGGGTATTGCTTGTACGAGTACGCCATTTAGCGAGCTCACGTGGGCATCTGCTGCATCGTGATTTCTTGACTATTTTCCCTATTCAAAAAAATTTCACTTCTCAAACCAACCCGATTCTCCGATATGTGCCACTAGAGTAATTGACAAATATTCAAAGTCGTTGAGACTTTTTTGCTTCTTTAATTCTGGGCATTCAATTGTCACAGTGACTTTCAAAGTGTTACTTAGAATTTTACTTATTGGAATTTGAACAAGTCAGTTGCATTTGACTCTCCAAAACGCAACTGACATGGTCGAGATTTATCTTCAGAGTTATTCAATTTTTTACTAATCGTAATTTGGCTCAGATTTTTGCTTATCGTTATTTTAACCCGATCCTATTAAACTCTACTTAAGTGAAATTGTTTCTTAGATATGTATTTAATGTAATTTGAATCCGATCTTCCAAAACCCGACTCAACTGATCATTCCAGCAAAATTTTCACTTCTACTTAATATTACAGAATGCAAGATTTTTAAAATTTTCCTAAAAAGTACATTTTTGAAAAATTTGTTACATTCAAATTTTGTTGTGATTGCCGTAGAATATATCCTAGAATCTACTGCAGTAGGAATCTGTTCCAAAAAAATTCCTGGAATGTTTCTCTTCGTAAGTTGCTTTGACTTTTGTAATTTCAATCGACTCACCTGATATTGTAACTTTTTGGGAGGTACTTAAACATTCGCTAGTTGCAATTTTAACCCGATTCTACAAAACTTAATTGACTCGTGTTTTTGAATTTGTTTTTTGTTTTCATTGGTAACATCGATTTGACTAATCTTTAATTAAGAACGATCCTCCTAAACGGAGTATACACAAAGCCTTTCACCTCCAGTGTTGACAAAAATACTGTACTAAGTAGTCATTTCTGAAGTACCCACTGCCAAAATTGCCTAACAATCTAAGCAGGGATTGGAGAAGAGGAAACTACCCGAGCTGTTAAAGATGAGAGACATTAGGTGTTTAGCAAAAACTTTGAAACACATGCAATGTATCAAGTTGTCATTCAGCAATTCACTGCCAAAAATGTCTAACTATTGAAGACTGTCTAAATGTCTAACAATTGAAGACAAGCGAAAGGAGTTGAGAACAGAAAACACACCAAACTGTAAAAGATGCGAGACATCGGGTGTTGATCAAAGACTAATATATAATATAATAATTTGATCCGATGATCAGTTTTTTTATTTATTTTTCCAATTCTTATTTACAACTCATTTTTAATATGATATGATCAAAGACTATAAAACGCATGCTGTGTCTTCAGCTCTGTCACGGATTCGTCAATAAATCAGAGTGCAATTATAGTTTGGGACTTTCGAGGACATTAAACAAAATTAGGTTTTAGTTTAGGTCGGTAGACGTACCGTTTTAACCATTAGGGCACACTTGGTCCGTGCCCAGGGCCCCGACCTAAATTCGCTTATACGAAAATGGAGAAAAATTTTTTTTTGTTTGCTTTAAAAAAATTCACATTTTCTTACAGAAAAATGTCCTATTGGATTTTTCGTAAACATCTGAGAATTTTTCATTTGCAGAAATTTGTCCATATAAAAAGTCTCAAATTCATAGAAATTTTTCTAACCTAAAAAGTTTGAGATTGTGAAATATTTTTCGTGCAGAAAAAGTTAAAGATTCTGAGATTTTAAAATTCTAAAGAAGAAAATACAAAAATTTCAGATTCTGAGGCACTTATAGCATGCAAAGTCTCAGATTCTAAGACATTTTTCGTTTAGAAAAATCTCACATTCTGAGACATCTTTCGCATAAAACAAGTAAGAAAATTATAGTCGGTCAAGGCCATATAATACCTTACACCAGTGGTTCCCGGAATATGGGTCACAAGTTCAAACATGGACCGATTGTCTTTTGTCAAATCTTTAATAAGTGGAAAAAACACTTACAACGCAAATTTGAGTGAAAAATACTTCTATTTGTTGCACAATAAAACGCTTTAACTTAATACCGGGCGACATTTTTATATTGGGCCTAAGTCTAAAAATGGTCCGATTATAATCAGATTTGGTTTGGTTATTAAAGTATGCGTTAAACACACACAAACAAAATTTTAATAAAATATTTTTTATTTTCATGAAATTTGAATGTGGTTTGTATGGAGGCTACAAGAAGAACTGGTCCGATTGGTGATTTGTGAGGACAAAACACGTTTACCTGCCAAATTTCGAAAATATTATTACACCGTCCGACAAAAATGAAATAGAGTTGTTGAACATGAACTGGATAATAAACGTTTGGAACTAAAGACTTAATGTAGTAAAACAGCTTTTACTGTTTTTCTTTTCGTGATCCTGTTTACTTTTAAAAGGACTTCAAAGTTTTAAAGGACAAAATTTTATAAAATATTTTTTTGATAGTGTTAGCGAATGAAATAGGAGGATCTCCCCTAATTTTATTATTTTTACATATCAGGAAAAGGAGCTATGTTACGTCCTTCCAAATATGAATCCTTCAATATCATTCAAAATGTTCAACAAAATATTTTGATGTTTTCAAATGATTTTATTCACATCCTTTTATCCTGATATTGCAAAATAAAAAAATTAAAAAAATCAGTGGAGATTCTGGAATGTTAAGTACACTCAAAATAATTCTACAGTAAAAGGTTTAGTAATGCCTTTATGATACCTGCTTTTTTCAAGTTACTTGTTGCTGCATTTATTAGGGATTTTCTATGGGAATTTCGATAAATTCAAAATTTTTGGTTGAAGTTATCGAAATTTTTATAGAAAAACCCTAATAAATGCAGCAACAAGCAACTTGAAAAAAGCAGGTATCATACGCACTTAAGTGATATTGTACCAAAATCTACTAATTAGTTACTAATTTTAGTATCTTCAAAGTACTAACATTAGTAATTTTTACTGGTTTTGACTAATATTAGTTAAAAATTTTAGTATTGGTTACCAATTTCTGCACTAGGTCCTTTTGGACTAAAATTAGTTAAATTTTTAGTATTGAATACCCACGTTTTTTTTTGGGTGTAGAAACGGTTGCAGGGTAATATTATGCATTCTGGAACTAATTATTTGGAAGAGAAAATATTGCTGGGTATGCTGCAGTGGGAGCATAGCAATGACACAGGAAATAAAATCGTCGAATTTAATTCAACAAACATCAATTGTAAATCAACCAAACATGAAATCAACCAAACATTTAGTAAAAACGGCCACCTGTTAGTCCATAATACAAAATTTCGATTTTGTTTTCAACAAACTTAGTCAAGTAATTATTTTATCAGGTCAACAAATAGTTTTTGTGTTTGTTGAAAAAAAAAAATAAGATTTTTTACGTTTGTCAGATCAACAAATTGTGTTTGTTGAATTTCTTTGTTGAAAAAAATTAAGATTTTGTACGTTTGTCAATACAAATAATAATTTTAAAGAACTATTACAAACTCGTTTATAAATTTTTTTACATTTTTTTCACAAATTTCCGTATAGGAGTACTTTCAGTGAAAAAGTTAATTGTATTCTCAAATATGGGGGTCAATATAACAATTCGTTTTTTTTCTGTGTGAAGATTAGTAATATAGATTTCGGGTATGTGGATTGCTAGCCCGCCCGTCTTTCTTAGATTACTTAAGTTAAGTAAGTTGTTCACTTTTAATTTGGAGCGAAAATTTGATATAACTTTAATTTACAATTTTTTTTTGTAATTTTTACCTATTTATCTAAATTAATTAATGTTTACCAACAACTTATTAATGCTTCATTTTATTTCTGAATGTTAAATTTCACCGCTTTTTAAATGGTCTGTACAATTTAAAAAAATGTTGCATATAGTGTAGATGCGTATCGATGCAATATATACCGGGTTATTTTGCCGGTTTTTCACCAGCGAACAGAATACATCTTCAGCGAAATTTTTACGCTTTTGTAAAGCCAGTGTGAATTTTACTTTTTTTTTATATGGAGTTTGGCAGATTTTCACGTGAAAACCGAGGAACTTACGCACCTTTAGTGAAAGGGCTGCTTTCTTCGTGTCTAATCCACGGTGCAGTCATGCTTCAGCGTTTATTTACCTACTGGCCTGAGACGTCAGGATCTACAATGACGATTTTGGCTACCTGACTGGTCGCCTTCTTACTCTTGCTAGCTTCCAGCGGACTCTGGGAAGCAAGGACTAGGACCGGAAGAAGTTAGCTGCTTGGACAGTCAAACAGAGGTATCCAAGTAAATGGCGGTCAGAAACTTTCTACACTACGTGCACCTCTGCAGAAAGTGCCAGATCCCAAAATAGTTAGCTTGAATCATCAATTAAGTGACAAAATAAATTGTGATACAACAACGTAGATTTATCCATTTGACCAAAATTTATTTTTAACTGTTTTCGGAAATCACATTCGAAAAATTCTGTGGCTGCAACAGATTTGATTTTCACGGCAAATCTACACAAAAAAATTTTTTTGCCAATGACCAAAATTCATAGTATTAATGAACAAATACATAAAAATTACACAGGTTGACAAAAGTTGAACTTTTTCAATTTGCCTGACCTTTGACAACTGATTTATATGGACTTTAGTGTGCTGATTCCGAATCTGTTAGCCATTTTTTTCCATCAGCTCGCGTTCGCGAGCAAATCGCTGTTAAAGAGTCGAAAAATTGCGTTTTTTTAACAACTTTGCTTGGCTCTAATTTCCAAAACTAATTTTAGAGCCTCAGTTTTAAACATGAACTTAACTATATTGGATGCGAGGATTCCAAAACTGGTATTAGTTTTTTTCTGACAGCTTTAGTTTTTGAGTTATTAAAAAGGGCATAAATATTCAGACAAAATTAAAGAGGGCATAAATTTAAAAATTTTATTTTAGCGATATCTCAAAAACTAAATGTGACTCAACAAAAGTAAGAGCATTTTTGGAATCAGCATATCCAACATATCTGAAATTTTGGATGTAAGACTAGTGTTGGTAAATATGGACTCACAAACATGCCAAAAACAGCCTATTTTCAAAGTTTCCTTAGGTTATATCTCCAAAACTAGAGCTGATCCAAAAAAACTATAGCCAGATTTGAAATCAGCGTACCCCAATTACCTAAAACTAGCTATCAGAACCCGGGCAAAAAAAGTGTTACCCTGTGTTATTAACTTTTCCATTAAATATTTGAACTTTTTCATAGTATTTATGAAAAAGTGTTAAATATTTCTCAATTTCACATATCATGATTTATTCAGAAATACTATGAAAAAGTTAATAAATTTTATGAATTTGTTCATAAATACTATGAAAGTCGTTCATTGGATTTTTTTTTTTTATATTTTCTTCGCTTACCTGTGAAATGAAATTTTTATTACTGTTGATACTTCATTAGTGCGAGACTAAAAAACATTTCCTCCTGTAATAAAAATTCAAATTTGTGTTAATTTTATACTCATATACTTTATTCAAGAGTCGTGCTGTTAATGTTCCATACCTAGAAAAAAAAAAGAACATTAACGTCAACAGATTTTAAAATTTCCAAAAAAAAGAGTTAATTATAATCTTTTATCTCGTCAATAAGACAAGCACAAGCACTTACGGGGGAAACATACTTTACAAAAAAAAAAACATAGAATATAGACATAATTATAATGTAATCCATATGGACAGATTATAAAACAACAAGATGTTTCTTAAGAATTCCAAACAAAACATACTTAAAAATAACATAATATGCAAATGACCCTGTTTTAAAATTATAAACCCAAAGACTAAAAACACAAGAAAAAATCTCCGATTACCTACATTCGCCTCGTCATACACTGACAATAAAAGATAAGAAGGAAGAAGACACACTACAAGGGAATCCAGAGGAATAATATCAATTTACACACTCGCATAAATAAGTATGTATAATAAACAACATATGCCGGCATTAAGTACCTGCCTGTCTGGAAAATGTACACAACATTTTTATTTATTTTTTTTTAATCTTTTACCAAAAGGTTTAGAAGACGCAACGTTAAAGAATCATAAGAACATAATCTACATACAACAACAGTAATAATAATAATACTGACTGATGTTAAAGGTTCGACTGGGGTTTAGTTTTCAAGAATAACTAATATGAATATACTAAAGTGTAATTAAGATAAACTATAAGATTTCATGGTAAACATTTTACAATTCAAAAAGGGATCAAAGGGAATGAACAACATACATTCAGCTTACAAAAGGTTGATGGGTTATTGGTGGAAAATACTTAAATATATTGGTGAAGATAAGTAAGAACAGCTCAAGAAACTATGATTTTTAAGAAGTAAAAACTAAATTGGATTCTCTAGATCTCTTCTTTTTAAAAACAGCTATTACGTGGCATTATTTTATGAGACTGACCAGGAGCCCCGATTAGAAACGATAAGTTCCTGATTGTTATATAACGAGAATTCGCTTGTCAGTCTTATACTGACGTGATGACATTAAGGATCCAACACGCTTCTTTGGAGTATAGTAGATTAGAGAGGCTCTGAATACTGCGATCAGAATGATCTTTTGTGCCGCCTGAAAGAGTTGCTCTAAATGGTTCGGCTTTTAATAAAGCCGAGAATCTTATTTGGACGGGAGTTTCGTACGTCAGCTGGAGATGTCGGCGTCCTTCTAGATGTCGAAACATTCTACCAGTCAGTCTTGGGCATGTACAAAGAATACGCTCTGCTTTCAACTCTTCTGTCTCGCAGGGTTTGCCCGTGTCCGTGTCTAGACGATTCTAAGTGTAAAATTTAAGAAGTTAAGCCACAATTTCGAAGTTCGGTAACAGAACTTTTTTTCAATTTGACCGAACGTTCTGTTACCAAACATCTAAATTGGTGCTTAACTTCGTCCTCGCCATTAAATTTGAAAGTCAGAATAGTCTTCTATAGCCTAAACAAACAAACGGCCATCAGAAAAAGCTGTTAAAAATGCTTGCAAATATTAATTTTTGGCCAATACCAATTTTTGGCCGAACTGTTCGGTCGGACAATATAAATTATTACTTCATAAGTCTGCACTACTTCCAAGGAAGTAACTGCAAACTTTTGGTCGGCTTAGGATTGTAGGATCAATATTCCGAGTTTATAGATTTCTTCAGCAGGAGAGTAACAAGAAAATGTTCTATCGTCTCTCTATGACCAGATACACCACATATACTGCAAATATTAATATTCAACTTCCTTACTTTATATTTAGTATATGTCGCTGTTCAACAATAACCCATGTTCAACAATAAACGTTTGGTCGCCTTAGGATTGTTATTACGAGTCTAGAGATTTCTTTCAGATCTCGAAGCATGTGATCTTCCGAAAACTCTACTCAACACCATGAGAGTGCAGGAGAGTGACAAAGACTGTGCTCGACCATGTCACTATCTCCAGACACACCACATACGCAGGAAATGTCAGTATTCAGTTTCCTTGCTGTTCAACAGTGACAAATTATGATTTCTTCAAGAAGTCTGCAATATGCAAGGAAATGACTGTAAACGTTTCCTTGGCTTAGAATGTAGGATCATTATTCGAGTCTAAAGATTTCTTTGAGATAAGTCGTTTCCTCTTGAGGTTGATTCGAATTACAGCATTGCTGATCGGAACTTACTAATCGTTTGACTTAACTTCTTAGCTGTTTCTACAATGTAGTTGTCTTTTCATTCAGCTTTAAGGTGGCTATTGATAAGTTCATCGCTTAAACGAAGTAAACCAACTCCGAAAATTACCACCAACATTTAATTTGCTCTGCATTTTAGAAGTCTATGGAAAACACTTTAAATTTCCATCTGGTTAACTATCTAAAATCTAACTCCCTTCTGTGTGAGCGACAGCATGAGTTTCAAAGGAGTATACCAACTTCGAAAATTACCACCAAAATTCAATTTACTCTGCACTTTCGAAGACTATGGAAAGCACTTTAAATTTCCATCTGGTTAACTATCTATAGTCTATATAATGGTACGGCTCATTGCACTTGATGTTGGTGCTGACTTCATTCGATTTATATTCAGAATTCTTAGGAATCGCACTGTACCAGTTGTTTTATATAGTTTTTTATATAACCGCTTTGGTGCCCCCCAATTGGAAAGTTCACCCAGAGGTTATGAGTACCATTGTGACTTCTTTGATTGTTTCTTTATTTCCCTTTACTTAAAGATTTATTCTTAAACCACCCTGATTCCATGAGATTATTTGCAAGATAACTGAAAAAGACAATATTTAGGCAGGCCAGGTAATCAAAAAGTCATCTCGCCAAATACCTGAGCCTGAGCGACGTTCCTTCAGTCCTGGACATTCACATAACAGCACTGACTTCTTCTCTTTCACTTCTCTACAACTCTTACAATAACCCATTGTTCCCATTCGCCGATGATAAAATGTCCTGTCAATGCTCCCACCAGTAAGCTGACAGTCCACTTTAAAGGTCATTAACATTTTTCGTCCACATAGGATTTGGCATCGTTCATATGGTCTGCAATATTCTAAGCGTAGTCAGTGATATTCACTTATCGTTCGTTTCATTTCCAGATATATCATCAATTGTGTTCTTTGTATTTCCTAGAGGAACTGAGATGACAGGTTCCGCCCGTTCCCTCGCTGACTCAACAAATCGTTGTCAGTAACACCACTATGCCCAAGAACCCAAATAATATTGTGCTGCCGGATTTGGCGAAAGGATCGTATAATCCTCCTTACGAATACCGGTTTTACCATGTTGAATTTAAAATCTCAGAGCTGCAAGACTGATCACAAAAATAGTTTCGGCGCAAGGATTTAGGGCCCCTGCCAGTACTATTCGAGCGGAATTACCAATTGCAAGTATTTTTATCAGGAAAAACTTCACATTCCTGGAAGTCATACTGAGACTCTGAGATGAAAACGATCGAAGGACACTCCCGAATCTGTACTTATCTCCCTCTTAGATCCGTGTAAACAAATTTACATTTCATTCTCCATCATAACAAAGAAGTTCCACTTAATTTTCTTCTATTTCTTAACAAACTTCTTAGTCACCCCTATTAAATAATAAATTCTTCAATGTGATATTGGTTGAAAAAACTTGTTTTTCAATAGTCGGAAGAATCGTTCCAGAGTCTCTGTTTCTTAAGACGGTGCAAGAATTACTTCACTCTGATCTGCATATCTGATCTGCATACTACTTAAACTTCTAATTATTTTCAGTTACGAGAACTTGCAGATGTTGTGTCTTCACGACAAGGTAAATTTATTATTACACTATGGCATTAGGGTTGCCAGACGGCCTGGAATGGCCTGGATTTTCCAGTTATTAGAGGTCTGGTCCAGTTTTCAGTTAAAACATAATTTATACAGTTGAAAAAGGATTTCTTTTATTTAAACAATTATTTTTTTTTTTATTAAATATTTTTTATAATTTTTTGGGACTACTTTTTGAATAAAACAGTAATCATAAATATAACATAAATGCCTCTTTTGTATACCTAAAATTTGCTCTTTTTGCTGCATTTTCACCATTTTTTTTACATGTTTTTCGAGCATTTCGGCCAGTCTAGCGTTAATTTCGGCACGAATGTTTTCCTTGAGCTCGTCGATGATTTAAGGATTCTTGGCGTACATTTTGCTTTTAAAACAACACCACACTCTAACAATCCTTAGGACGATGACGAAAAAGAAATAGAATTGCTTAAAAAAAGGCACATTTTGCCGTGGCAAATAGAGACGGCCATTTAGTCCAAAATAAAAATATGTGTCTCACATATGAAAATCGGTTGATTTTTTTTTTAAATTATTAAAAAAAAAATTATGTATGGGTTCAGTTACTTTTTCAAAATCCAGCTGAAAATTTTCCATTATCCAGTTATTTGACTTCTAGTATCTTTCAACCCTATATGGAATACAGAGAAACCAAAAAAGCCGACGAACTTGCGAAACTTGGAGCTGATGGTATGCCATTGATGGTACCAGTTTTACCACCGCTTCTACACTATAATCAAAATTCCATCAATGTTGCAAAGGCACAGGAAGTGGAGAGAACTAACAGCATGCAAAATAAGCAAAACTTTGTGGCCAACTTACGACCAAGAAAAAACTAAATATCTACTGTCACTCATCTGCCTTTTCGTTGCCCAGTATATCTTTATGTCCAGGTACCCAGCACAGTCTAATGTTGTGCTGCTCGCTAAGAGCCTTAAGCTCTCTGTGGCAGCGGCTTACTACCTTGGACCTCATACTGTCATTTTTTAGAGCCATTAAAGCTGCCTGACTATCAATGAAAAAACTAATTTCACATCTGTATATTGGGTACATTGAATGCCGCTCAGCTGCTTTGATAATAGCGTAAATTTCAGCTTGAAAAATACTGCAGTCATTATCAAGTCGATGTGATTCTTCCATGTTAAGTTCCCCGCAGTGAAAGCCACTACCAGTACCACTTGTCATTTTAGAACCGTCTACACACATTAATCTGATAGAATTCTACCTGATCATTGAGCCAATCATCCAACGAGTGGATTTCAATGTTCAATCTACCATTTACAACATAGTACAATAATCAGTAATAGTGTTCCGTTCAGTGCGACTTATAAGGTCCATATGTCGAACTTCTCTGTTTCTCAGTGATTCTGTTTGACATAGCCTATATCTGGGAAAGAGCTATTTTGAAAGTTTTGGATCTGGTGCAAAGGAGTGCATTGAAGCTTATCAACAACAATAGGGTGTTTAACTCCACTAATCCATTGGAGTATCGTTTGAACGTGGGTTTTTCATCAATCTTCAATCGTTATTACCACGATAAGTTACTGCTAAAATAGGTGCACTCATCCTTAACACTGGCGTGTGTACTTGTAGTACTGGTGTATAAAGTAAATAACATCTGATTGTTGTTGACTGTTCAATTAATCTCACAATACATAACAGAGAAAATTATTTTCTCCGTCAAACTATAGGAAATGCTATTAATGCATTTTTTACAATACTTTGTAATTTATATTCATTCGTCATTGATTAATTTTGTTAGGCAAAAGATATTAAAATTAATTGGCGCCCAACTTGGGGCGACACCACAAATGCTTAACAGCAAAAGAGATCAGACGGTAAATCTGTCTCAGAATACAAAACACTTCTTTAGGTCTGTACAAAAAAAATTTAATCCTTTTAAAATAAATAATATCCCCTTAAAAGTCTTTCAAGTCAGCTACGACCTGGAAAGTCACAACTATATATCCATAAACACTAATACCTCTTCGAAATATATTTTTCTTAACCAAATAATGAAGTGCATAAGTAGAGTCTTGGATTAAAGTGCTCTAGGATTACAACTCGTTCAATTAAGTTCCCAATGCCAAATAAAAATCTAGTCAATTAGTGACTTTGATATTGCCAGAAATAACTTAAAATACCACAAGTCGAGCCAATAAACCATCTTAAATTTGTCTGACTAGTTGCAGTTTCTAAAAAATATAACTTTCCAGTTTCAAAAAATTTCGTAGTTAGCACGCAAGTAACTTGGACTGCTGTCGTCAATTTAACATTGTCAAAGTTGCAAGGCAACAACTTTATTTCCCCATTTCTATAGTCGTTGTATTTCATAACAAAGGTCTTCTGCATTGAAAAGATTTTCGTATTCATGCAAACAAATAAATTTAATTCAAAAAACTTTAAAAGTCAATTTAGTTTCTTTTTCTACACCTTTCAATTTCCATTTTTTTTTTTTGTAAAATAAAAGTAACAATGACATGTGCGTTTGATTTTCATTTGAAAGCATAAAGGATGCATGGTTGTACAAATATTAAACAAAACGTATACGTACGAGTACCTGCAACAAAATGTCACGTTCATTGTTGATGCTACATATTGCGTTACTAAGCATGCATGACTGCTGCAGTAACTTTGAAAAGAAAAAAATCTCTATTGAAATGTACGTAGCAACGAGAATTCTTCTACGTTCTAGTGAACTAACGTATGTACGTACATACGTAGCAGCACGAGAGCAGGGAACCAAGCCGATCGGCTCAAAATCGGCGGCGCGCCGCCGCCGACCCATTTTTGACATCTTACGCCGCCGCCGATTTTGTCGGCTCCCATCGGCTTAAACCAAGCCGCCGAATCAATCGACTCCGTCAAATCAATCGGCGCGGTGACATTTTTTTTTACATTTTAAGGTGCATATTCTGTTCGTGTTCACATGAAAAAAAACTGCATACGAAAAAATATTTTTGCAACGCGGCGATATTGTGGGGAAATTCTTTAAACTGATTTTAAGAATATAAAATCGCAATAATTATGCAATAAAATGGACATTTAAGATTTGTTATGATTGTTTCTTTTTTCTAATATTTTAAAGTTCTCGTTTTTAATAGTTTTTATTACGATTTTAGGCTTAAGGTGGGTAAGTTGCTCGGTTTTCACGTGAAAATCTGTCAAACTCCATATAAAAAAAACATAAATTTCACACTGGCTTTACAAAAGCGTAAAAATTTCGCTGAAGAGGTATTCTGTTCACTGGTGAAAAACCGGCAAAATAACCCGGTATATGTTGCATCAATACGCATCAACACTATAAGCAAAATTTTTTTAAATTGTACAGACCATTTAAAAAGCGGTGAAATTTAACATTCAGATGTAAAATGAAGTAATTATAATATTTTGAGACTGTAAACATTAATAATATCACATAACTTACCAAAAAATATTATTTAAAGTTATTTTATGTATTCTGACGCGCAAAACATAACCAAACATATGACTGTCAAATTTTCGCTACAAATTAATTGATGTTTCGAAACATTTTTTTTCACCGGTGAACAACTTACTTAGCTTTAGCCTTTACTATGTGATTTTGCATTGAACAAAACAAAATCATCTTAAATTGTACTATCATAAAAAAAACATAAAGTCATCTCAACTTATCATTATAAAGGCCTATTCACACCTGAGTTGAAATATCGTTTAAACGAGATTTCGATCATATGGTCTGTATCATATCATACACAACCATATGATCGAAATCTCGTTCAAACGAGATTTCACCTTATTTGTGAATTGGGTATAAGTTCTTGTTGTGAGACCGTAGCCTTATACCCCGCTCTCACTTACAGGAGGGTATTCATTAGGGTGGTTCTTAAAAACAAAAAGTTGGATTTCTGCACAAGACGCCCCCTCAGTTTATTAAGATTAATGAAAAAGTTATACCAAAATTTTTTTAAAATTTTCGAAAAGGTTCTTAAGGTCGCACCGGGTTCTTGAAGTTCGGGTCCTGGAGCAAAATATACCTTTTTTAAAAAAAATAAATAAATAAATCATTAGGAAGCCGGTTTTGTTTAACAATTGACCCTAAGTATTTAATTAAAAATTTATAGATTTTACGGACATAGTTAACCCTTTACTACCAAAAAATTTCCTATTTTTTAAGATCATGCCCAAAGACACAATTTCATGGTTTTAAAAATTGTATTCCCATAAATTTAAAATCTTTAATCTCAATTTTATTAAATACATCTGGGAGAATCAATGTTCAATTTGGGGTATTTTTCGCTCTTTCCATTTATCACATGTATCGACTTAACTTTAGCGATTTTCAAGAAAATGCGTTTTTTCAACCATTATTGTTTATTTTTTTGCTTTGACCAAGATTTTGGGAAAAAAATAACTAAAATTGAATTGAATATTGTTCAATTTGACCTTAATTACACGGTTTTCAAATGCTACTAGTCCATGGGTTTTTAACCAATGTTGGCCGACGGCCAAGTGGCCAAAAACCAAAATTTAATTTTATTACAAAAAATTATTGAAAGTAATTAATACAAAGTTTTATTTAATTATAAAAGCTAAGCAATTAATTATTTTTACTCATAAAATCATTAACCCTTGTTTACCAAAGGTTAAAATACCCATTTTTTTGTCTGCGCGACAATAGACGGCATTTGGCTTGGGGACCAAATAAGCCTTGATGGTCTTTGGTAGACACGGGTTTATGATTTTCTGTGTAAAAATAATTCAATACTAAGCTTTTATGATTAAATAAAACTTTGTATTAGTTACTATCAATAAGTTTTTGTAATAAAGACAAATTTCGGTTTTTAGCCACTTGGCCGTCGGTAAACTTGGGTTAAAAAAGTCCTGTGGGGGTGTTCTGTAATTTATGCGAAAAGTTTTCGCATCGAAAAGTATGAAACAAAAAATTTCATCGTTTCTCGATTCTGGAAAAAAAGTTGTTTCTGTATATCAATGCGAAAACGGCAGCATTTTTATTGGAATATTCCAAATCAGCTGTCAAAAAGGTAAATAACGCGAGAAAATAATAAAAATCACAACAAAAACAACTCAATTTCTCATTTTTTTTAAACAACACTCGTAACATTGGCAAACAAAAATGAAATAATAAATTAACTTAATGAAAATAATGTGTAGTATATCAGTTATAATATTAGTTGATAGTATATTCTTGAAAAATATTGTTTTTCATTTATTATAACTCAAAAGTTGATTAATTTACGAAATATCGCACCATTTTTAAATGTGAGTGATTTTGACACTTCAACTTCAAAAGTTTTCGATCAATTGGTTTACAGAAACAGTTTTTATCGCATCTTTCCAATAATTTTGAAAAAAATCTAGAGTCCGACCGAATATTCGGTTTCGGTCTCGGTTTCGGCCGAATAATGGGGTTTCGGCCTCTATTCGGTATTCGGCAAAATTTTGGCCGAATATTAGCCGAAACAGAAACTTTTTGGTATTTTAAAAAATATGTAAAAAAGTCGGTGAATTTTTTGATTTCGCATTTTATTACACTTGTTTCAGTTCAATTGAAGAAAATTTTACAAGTTTATGCAATAAATGTAAAACTGTTTCAGTTCAAAAACTATTTTCTTCTAATCTGCAAATGAAATATAAATTTTTTTTTGTAAGTTTTTTAAAAAACATATTTTTTTTTCAAAAATACAACAATTTCTATGGTTTAAAAGCATTATATGCTGTATATTAATCTTTAACAACTTTTTAATAATTTTATTCATGCCAGACGGTCATTTTTTTTAAGTTTCGGTTTCGGTTCGGTTTCGGCCGAATATTACTTTTTCGGCCGAATATTCGGTTCGGTTTCGGTTCGGCCTCGAAAACTGGTTTCGGTCGGACTCTAAAAAAATCATATTTGACAGAAAGTTTCCGCATAACAAAATTACAGAAACAGTCGAATACGAAAAGTCAGATTTTGTGCCGATTCACGATGTTTCTGTTTCGTTTTTCATGTTTCATGTAAGAAATCTTTCGATTCGAGAGTTATAGAACACCGCTACTGGACTCAGCGATGCCAACTCAGCGCGTTTCGCGCTAGATTTAGCGCTTTCTGACCACCCAAAAAGCGCATTTTTTAAATCTAGCGCGTTTTTAAAAAAGGCGCTAAGCTGGCGCGTTTTCACTTTTTTATTTAGCGCCTTTGGCGCTTTCTTTCTACAACTAATCACTACATGAAAAAATATACATTTTTTAACAGAAACGTCATTATAACAGTCTAAAATCGATATTTTTCACATAGATGCTGTAGTATTACCATAGAAAGTAAAACTTTGTCGAAAATTAAAATAAAAAGGTGGTTTTTATAATAAAAACAGAAAAAAAAAATTAGTTTGAAAATGATATTTAGCCATTTTTTAAACTTATTCTGCGAATAGGCCTTATGATTTTACAAAAATTTATACTAAAACCGTTAAATTAAACAAAGTTTTTTAGCGCTTTTTGTCGCTTTCTACTTTATTCAATCTTAGCGCTTTTTAGCGCTTTTTGAGTCACTGTTTTGCGCGTTTTGCCTGTAAAAAGTTGGCATCACTGACTGGACTAGTAAAATTTGAAATCTGTGTAATAAAGGTAAATTGAAACAATATTCAATTGAACTTTAGTTAATTGTTGCCCAAATTTTGGTCAAAGCAAAAAAATACACAATAATGGTTGAAAAAACGCATTTTCTTGAAAATCGCTAAAAATTAAATCGCTACATGCGCTAAATGGAAAGAGCGAAAAATACCCAAAATTGAACGTTAATTATGCAAGATGTATTCAACAAAATTGAGCAATAGAACTTGGAGACATTTAAATTTATGGGAATAAAATTTAAAAATCCATGAAATTGTGTCTTTTGGCGTGATCTCAAAAAAACTAAATTTTTTTGACCTTACGTAGTAAAGGGTTAACTATGTCCGAAAAATCTATAAATTTTTAATTAAATACTAAGGGTCAATTGTAAATCAAAACCGGTTTCATAATGATTTATTTAATTTTTTTTTTACAATTTTTTTTTTTTAAAGGTCTATTTTGCTCCAGGGCCTGAACTTCAAGAGCCCGGTGCGACCCTAAAAACATTCATGAATCTTAATAAACTGAGGGGGCATCCGGTGCAGAAATCCAACTTTTGTTTTTTAAAAACCACCCTAGTATTCATAGATTCGGCAAAGTCAAATTTAACTTTTCTACTTGTTTTATGTATTACTGACTACTAATCTCAAAAAAAAAATTTCAGAAAATGTTTTCACGGATTCAGTAATTTAAAAAAAATAGCTTTTTCTGTCAATTTTTCTTATATATCGCGTTGTATATATCCGATCTACTCGCAATTGAAACCATTGTAAAGAGAATCATACTTGCAACAAATCGTACAAACATTATTTTCCAATCAACACATTAAATAACGTGGAATTTGCATACATAAATGCATTATGAATATATGAATTTGATTGAAACCGCAACAAAAAAATTTGTTATGGTTTTTTTAAGCCTGACCCTTAACTAAGATAACAAAGTCGGTTTGATGAAAATCTATGGGTTATCACCAAAGTTATGACTTATTATATGAAAATACACACAAAAAACACTATGGTATTTAACCAAGTTTTTATTCTTCTATTTTAAATACAAAAAAAAAATAAGGAAATTTTTATGCGTAGTTTCAAAAAAATCATTTTAACTTTGGTGATTGCCCATAGATTTTTATGAAACCCATTTTGTTATATTTGTATAGGTTCAGGCTTTTAAGGTAAATAAAAAAACTTGTTAATTTACAAATATTCGTTAACAAATAAAAAATGAGTTTTTTGATCAGCAAATGAATTTTTTTGATCAAAAAATGTATTTTTACAATATATTTGTCTATCGGGCGTAAACTTTTGAACTGATGGGAAAGTAACGTGTGTAAAGTTTGTTGCAAATTTGATTAACTTTAATTTGGTTTTTATCACGAATAGATCGGAGGTACATTACTCAAGATATAGGGGAAACAGTGAAAATAACTCCAAAAACCGCAAAAAAAATTATTAGAAATATTTTTTTCGATAAAATTTTTAAGTTTAGCGGTCAAAAAAAATATGTAGACATAGTTATTGCGCATTATCGTTGTAAACTAGAGTAATTACAAAAAATCATTGTTTGTTAATAAAAGAAAAAAAATCTGGCACTTTTTTTTTGGTCTGTAGAGCATTTTAGCACTTTTTTTCTGCCATTTTTTTTTTCAAAATTCAGTTATGGCAACACTGGGTCTGGTATACATATTTAAATATGCTTTCCAATGTTTAAACGTTAATAACTCCGGTCATATAAGGGTTGAATGGTCAAATGAAGGCTAAAATTAAAGCTTAATATCTAGGCTATAAACCTAGTTATAAAAATAAATACCTTAATAATGCATAATTTTACAACTTTGAGCATTTTCTTCAAAAACTTCGCAAAAAATCTAAAATTTAGGTTTATGCCAAAATGGGTTAATGAATCCAATTTTTTTAGTCTGATTAGAACACGATAAAGATGTCACAGATGCAAATAATATTTTTTTATGAATATATATCATTTAAAGCAACATAGCAACTATAACCGTTGCTTGTCAAAACTACAAAAAAATATTTTTTAAAAATTTTTTACCATACACTGAAAAAAATAACTATACTGAAATTAAATAAACACTGTTATTAATTTAAGTACACAATTTTTTTTATAATTTACTTCAATTTAACTTAATATAAGGTGGTTTTACTTAAAACAAAGCAAATAAACTTGAAGATAGTACATGCAAATACTTAAAAAAGCACAAAAGTTTTCCTTAATTTGTTTTTTTAAATAAAGTTAAATATTCTTCACATTAATGGCGAATTGATTGCATTTAAGAAAAAAAAGGGTTTATTAAAAAATTTTGTTTTACTTAAAAGAAAAAAAAAATTAAATTGTGTGCAAAAAAAATAAAAAAGTACGTAACTTACTTAAAAATAGTATAGACATTTTCAAGACATTGAATCAAATAGGTACTAATCTTTAATTCCAAAACGCATTTTCTTTAATTTAATCAATTTTTGTTTTAAGTTAAAAAAAAAGTAACCTTTATTTTATTGATTTCATTGAATTTATTTGAATCCATATCTTCATCAGTTTAAGAAAGAATTGACTTAACTTAAGAAAAAAATACTTGAGATATTTTGGGGACCCCATCTGGGGGCCCCATCTAAAGACCCCATGAGACCCTAACTTAAAATCCAAATTTCGATTTTCGCGGAATTTTCAAATGCCTATAACTCTGCAAATACTGCAGATACGAAAAAAAATCTAAAGACATTTTTGTAGTCCTTAACTTGTAGAATATGACCGCCGAAGACCCAAAAGCTCTCGGAGTTATAGTTTTCGAGTTATTTCATGATCAAATTTCTCAAGACCCCATTCCCAGATCTCGAAAACTAAGCCAGATAGAGCGATTCTGACCAAAATTTTGGATCAAAATCAATAGTGACCCTATAATAGTGTACGCACATACTCATGGGCGGACCCCATATATTGGGGGCCCGTAGGGTCCTCACATTGGGACTCCATAGAGTCCACAGAATCCGTAACTTTATGGAAATTTTTACTTATTTTAAAAAAATATTCTTCCTCTGGATAAAAACAATTAAACTTATAATAAGTACAATTTTACTGACTTTTAAGATATATTTAAGTAAATGCATTACTATGTTTTAGGAAAAAATATACTTGGAAGAAGAATTAAAATCTTTGGAGCCCTCGCATACCCTTCTTTTTTTAAATTAAGTTCAACATGCTTTAAAAATGGTAAAATTTTTTTTCAGTGTAGGACCCCTGCGGCTCTAAATTTTTTTCTTAGAAAAATTTTTTAGAGCTGAAAGCCTTATCCCACCAAAATCAAATTTTTTGTCATGAATAAGCTAACCAAGTAATATAATAATTAATAACAAAAAAATTAAAAATAAAAAAAAAATTGTTTGGTTTGTATGGAAAAATGATTTTTTAGGTACCGCTCTTTAAGGCCCCGTCGCGTAGGAAAGGCGTGGTCGTAGGGGCGTAAAATTTTTCATCAGTTATTCTTAAGTCAAAAGGAAAAAAATGAGCGGGTACCGTCTCCAGCATTTCCAAAATAAGGGGCACTCTAATATATATGGGGCATTCGAGGCCAAATCACTCACTTTTAGACCCGACCCCTTTCAATTTATTTTATTTTTGGATATGTTTTAGTACTTATTAAATGCAACTTGGACACCAATTTTCAGCCTTTTATTCCAAGATGGTGTTGAGTAATCAATTTTTCAAAATGGCGATTTTTTCAAAAAAATGAAAGTTTCAATTAATTTTGACCAGTTAAAAATATAGATATCTTAAAAAAAGTTGGACAATGTTTTGTTAGTATTTAAATGTAGTTTTAGAAAAAAAAATATTACAAAATTATTCTATGTAATTATCACTAATTTTTTAACGTTTTAAAATTACAATCGACTTTTTGAAAAAGTCCGAAACCTCCGATTTTTTTTTTGAGAAGTCTAAAAATTCTACCCTAAATTACGCAACTTTTAAGCCATAATTTGAGATGTGATCGCAATTCTTTTTTTTTTAATTTTTAATATTGCACCTTTTATTTTTTGACTCTGATTTATTTTATATGGTGCTCCAAAAAAATAAAATTGGTAGATACTGCCCCTACTTAGCCTAAGTATATTCATTTGGAGGTAAAAATACGTCTGACAAAAGTTAAGGACGATCGGACATGGATAAGACTTTCCGCATGGGCCTTGAATTTTTAAACGCGGATTACAAGGAAAAATAGGATTTTTTTTCTGTTTTCGCAATTTTATTGGTACTTTAAGTTAAATTTTAATTAAAGTTACATAATTATGATATAGAGTAAAATGCCTTTCTAATAAGGTACCAAAAACTAAAATTGGTTGAAAATCAGCCAAGTTATGACAACTTACCCAGGCATCTAATATGTGGCAGACCACTTGATTAAGCAATACAATCCGATTTTTGAAATTTATTGAAATTTTCTACTGTAATAAAAAAAAATTGGGAAAACAGAAAAAAAATCATATTTTTCCTTGTAATCCGTTTTTTAAATTTCAAGGACCATGCTGAACGCCTTACCCATGTCCGATCGTCCTTAATTTTTGTGAGACGTATCCTTACCTCCAAATGAATATATCTTGGGTGAGTTAGGGTCAGTATTTAGCAATTTATTTTTTTTGGAGCACCACATAAAATAAATCAGAGCAAAAAAAAGGTGCAATTTTAAAAATTTTAAAAAAATAGAAAGAATTGTGATCACATCTCGAATTAAAGCTTAAAAGTTGCGTAATTTAGAGTAGAATTTTTCGAGTTTTTTACAAAAAAATCGAAGGTTTCGAACTTTTTCAAAAAGTAGATTTTAATTTTTAAACGTCAAAAAATAAGTGATAATTACACTCTAATCAAAATTTGTGGAAATTTACCCAATTTATAGTAGGAAACTGGACTCCTACTATAAATTGGGTAATTTTACTCTGAATGTGTAAATTGAATAAATTGACCATTAATGGTTAATTTAAATAAAAAAGAGGTGAATAAATATAACAAAAAAACAAAAAAAAAAAAAAAACATTCGGCGCCAGCAAGCATCGAACTCGACACCTTCCGATTTGAAAATACACTTCTTAACCACTACGCTACGGAAGCATATACTTTTATCTGGCGTTTTAGTTATTTAACATGTGTGTATGTATATAGAATGAAACCAAAGTAATTATAATAAAAGCTAAAGAAGAGTAAAATATGTATAAAAACGTCTATATGTGTTTTTATATAACTTTTTTAATTATTTAACTATAATAATATTAATACAATGTTAAAAAAAGTAATAATTAAAAAAAAAATTGAAAAAAAAAAGTTGATTGCCAGCGGAGACGAACCAAGGGCCCGCTGCACGCAAAGCTGGCACACTTCAGCTAGGCTATAGTACTTGTTGAATTGATTGAAGATATAAATCGTATTGTGTTTATTTTCTTTTTGTAGTTGTTTGACAAGTTTGTTTACACATTTGTGTGTAAAATATTTGAATTAACGGATAATATTAATGATTTGCTGTGTTTAATTTGTTTCAAATTATTTTACGCATTTCGTGTTTATATTAACACATAATGAGTGCTATTCAACAAAAATTTACCCAATTTATAATAGTAAGTTTACATGCGTTTTTTAGAGTGTAGTTTAAGAAAAAATATGTACAAATTATTCGAAGTACACTCTAAAAAACTCATGTAAACTTACTATTATAAATTGGGTAAATTTTTGTTGAATAGCACTCATTATGTGTTAATATAAACACGAAATGCGTAAAATAATTTGAAACAAATTAAACACAGCAAATCATTAATATTATCCGTTAATTCAAATATTTTACACACAAATGTGTAAACAAACTTGTCAAACAACTACAAAAAGAAAATAAACACAATACGATTTATATCTTCAATCAATTCAACAAGTACTATAGCCTAGCTGAAGTGTGCCAGCTTTGCGTGCAGCGGGCCCTTGGTTCGTCTCCGCTGGCAATCAACTTTTTTTTTTCAATTTTTTTTTTAATTATTACTTTTTTTAACATTGTATTAATATTATTATAGTTAAATAATTAAAAAAGTTATATAAAAACACATATAGACGTTTTTATACATATTTTACTCTTCTTTAGCTTTTATTATAATTACTTTGGTTTCATTCTATATACATACACACATGTTAAATAACTAAAACGCCAGATAAAAGTATATGCTTCCGTAGCGTAGTGGTTAAGAAGTGTATTTTCAAATCGGAAGGTGTCGAGTTCGATGCTTGCTGGCGCCGAATGTTTTTTTTTTTTTTTTGTTTTTTTGTTATATTTATTCACCTCTTTTTTATTTAAATTAACCATTAATGGTCAATTTATTCAATTTACACATTCAGAGTAAAATTACCCAATTTATAGTAGGAGTCCAGTTTCCTACTATAAATTGGGTAAATTTCCACAAATTTTGATTAGAGTGTACATTTAAATACCAACAAAACGTTGTCCAACTTTTTATACCCTCCAACCACAGTATGGGGGTATACTCACTTTGTCATTCCGTGTGTAACGCATTGAAATATCGGTCTAGGACCCTATAAAGTGTATATTTTATTGATCATTGATCGATTCTAAGACATTTTAGCGATGTCCGTCCGTCCGTCCGTCTGTCCGTCTGTAGAGGACACGATACAGTCCAAAATAAAAGAGCTAGACTTCCGAAGTTTGGCACGAATATGTCTTATATTCCTAGGCAAGTTAAGTTCGGAAATGGGCAAAATCGGACCAAAGGGGAAAAAGTTCCCTCTTAGAGAACTAAAACAACCCACGAAAAATACCACTTTTTTACATGTTTTTTTGTGTTTTTGTTTAACAAATGCAACATTTTTATGCTACAGGAAGTTCAAAGTCCTGCATTTGGACCCAGAGAATTAGATAATGGCGGACCCCCCTTTCATGGGCGTGGAATAATTTTTTTTTTTAAATTATGATATACTTGTATTTCTTGAGTGCATAAAGCATAAGAATGAATTTTTAAACACATATTCGGAAAATTGTCCCCCCCCCCCAATTACCACTTTCGACCCCCCCCAAAAAAAAAAGAAAACGTCCCTGCAATTTTTTTTTATTTTTGCATGTTGGAGGGTATAAAAGATTCGGCACGGCCGAATTTAACACTCTTACTTGTTTTAATATATCTATATTTTGTAATGGTCAAAATTAATTAAAAATTTAAATTTTTTAATTTTTTTTAAGAAAATCGCCATTTTGAAAAATTGATTACTCAAAACCATCTTGGAATAAAAGGCTAATTGGTGTCCAAGTTGCATTTAATAAGTACTAAAACATATCCAAAAATAAAATAAATCGAAAGGGGTCGGGTCTAAAAGTGAGTGATTTGGCCTGGAATGTCCCATATACTTTATGGCAATGGAACCTTTGATTCTCGCCCCACTGGGTAAGTACAGGGTATAAAAACGAGATATTCATAAGAGATGTTTTTTCACAAGGTTTAATTTAAAATATTGCAACATATTTATGACCGGTACAAAATTTAATGAGAATTGTAATCAACTTACAAGCGAAAACATAATTTTATTTATTTTAATTCTTTTCTTTATTTTAATTCTGATGCACAATAAAACTGGCAAAAAAAATGCAAATTTTGATTGTATCATTACAAAAACCAAACACAAACTCGCAAAAATACAACCCTACAACGAAAAAAAAATGAAAAGGCAACTGAGCCGATGAATGAGCCGCCGCCGACCGAAAAGTACAAAAGCCGCCGCCGGCAAGCAAAATTAGTCGCGCCGCCGCCGCCGAAAATTTCGTGTCGGCTTGGTTGCCTGCACGAGAGGATTAACGAAAAACAGCATGTTATTATTATTATTGAATTGTTGTTTTTCGTTATTTATTTTTTTTGTTCTTTTTGTTGAACTGTTTTACGCTATACGTTTACCCTTGGCAGAAGAACTATAAGGATATTTGAAGGATAGCGCAAACTGTGAAATATTATATAAAAAGACAGATTCTTTTATAAATTTTGGACCATTCTAATTTCTTCGAACTTTGTTACAGAAGACTTCATTATTATAAAGAGGCAGATTTTTTAACAAATTTCGGACCATTCTAATTTCGTCGGCCTTTGTTACAGAAGACTTCATTATCATTAAGAGGTTAGGCTAAAAGTAACGTAGTCAAATACTTCTCACTTAGACTGGATGGTCTTTAGTGAATTCCTATAGCGACGTTCATAGAACGTGAAGAGTCTTCATCGCTTTCTGTAAGGGAGAATGCTTGCAAGAGCGCTCTAAGGTTGACGAACCCTGGTAATATGAAAGAGGGTGACTTACGGGACATATCAAAATTGCGGAACTTTTCCTTTATGACCCTTTATTAAATGTCAAGGACAAAATATTATCAACTTAGATGTTTATTAACTTGAACCTGATTCCACGATATGATATACGGACGGATCCAAACTAACCAATAGAGATACAGTCACAGGTATCTTCGGACTCAACTTTCAACGTGCTTTGCCCATGGGAAACCCCCATTGACATTTCAAGCAGAACTGTATGCCGTTCGCATATCACAAAATCTTTTTTAAATTTCAACTCAGTGAAACTGAAATAAATGTTTAAAAAAACCGGCAGTTTTTGGAATTTAGAAAAACTGTAAATGCAGTTGTGTAAACAAGACCTTGAACCATCACTGAGCAATGTCTAAGGATTACCCCACTTTATACGTAAAAGTTACAGAGAGTTAAAGTTGAAAAATCGATAAAAATGGCTTGAAATAATCCATAGTTTTTACCTTCTTTCGCTTTTTTTTTAAAGTTCTCCTTATATTTTAATCTTTTCCGGCATAACACAAAGTCAGTACATATAAGAGATTATTTTAACGTTCGTTTGATAGATGCTTCATCGCTTGGTAAGAAGTTATAAGACGGTTAAGTTTTGAAACCAAAAATTAAGAGTTTTTAAATTTTCGAGGTTTTTTTATCAGGGATTTGGGCCCCCTCTATAAAATGAAAAAAGTTGAACTAGAGTTGGCAGCTGTTGTAATTCTTAACATTTTGAAATTAATCCCGTTAATGTGCCACGAATAGTTAAGGAGTTTCAGCAGATCAAAGTTTGAAAGAAAAAACGTAATTTTTTTAAAATACCAGTTTTTCGCGAGGCACATTCGCGGTTTCATTCGACATTTGGTGGACTCTTGCGTAAACCGAGTTTTTTGTGAGTTTACATAAAAAAATCACTGGCGGGTTTATAAAAAATAAATTGCAAAAATTTTATGGCATTTTTGAAAATTGTGCGAAATTTGCAAATCTGTTTCCTATTTTTTTTAGTAGCAAATTAATGCATCATGTTCATTTTAATACACCAAAAGACGTGCCTTAACGAGTAGAACTGATTTGCTTTTTGACTTTTTACTTTAAGTCATTCTGAGCGGAAAGCGCGATGATTTTATCTAAACCTATTTTGATCTGGCACATCCAAGGCTTTACACGAAATCGGATGAATTTTTTTTTTTAAATGAAAGCCCACTTGATGTGTCATCATAAAATCAGAGGCGGGTTAAAAAATGTTGATGATTACAGATTTTTTGGACCATATTAAATTTTCTTGTTATAAAAAAGCATCACCGATTTTTTTTAAACTACTGGTACAATGATACGATTTTCCATGATTTTTTTCAGTAATACCAACGCGCATTGCCTAAATATGTTATAAAAAATTGTGAAACTTTTCTTTTACCGCGAATTAATCGCGATTTTAGGTACTTTGATATTTTTTTTTAAATCGTTTGGTCATTAAAGGGTTAAATTTGTATCATTTATTTTAGAAGAAATGATATATCCTGGCATGTTTTAATAACGCATGCAACAAATGTGTAGAAAAAAAAATCTTTAAAATATTTTTAAGATTTTTAAAACCGCTGAATCTTAAAAGCGCCATAAGTTTTGACCCCCTTGCGCGATTTAATTGACGCGAATGAATTTCTTATTCTTAAATAGCTTCTAATATTAATGCCTACTTTCATCGATGTGCCATCAAAAGAAAAATCACATCTTTTTTACCTCAAAATTTAAGTCTTAGACGGAACTCCTCATATGTGTTACTGATAGCCAGGGCGCACTGAAAGCTCTTGTATCTTATGATGTTTCAGCCGCACTGATCATGAGCTGTGTTTAAGCCCTTTACAAACAAGGACGAGAAAACGACCTGCCCCTGGTATGGATTCCGACTCGCAAGAGTAATGCGGGGAACGAACAAACATGCCGATTTTATGGCATATTATGGTGCCCGTAGACCCTTCATTGGCGCATTCACTCATTGGAGTGAATCTAAGTTCATGGAACACTGGAACTTTGCGCTGGCCAAAGAGATCCATAAATTTTTCCAGCTCGGCAGAAATGCTGCTACTATTTTTGGACTAAAAGGATTTCTGAATTCTAACCTTCTACCTTACTGAACATTCCAACTAATGTTACCAACTTAGGAAGAGAAATATATCTGACACGGACACCTGCCGATTCTGAGAGATAGATGAGGAGACAGCACAACATATTCTTTATACATGCCTTAAACTGGCTAGTAGAAAACTTTGACATCGGGGTGACACTTGGTATCTCTAGCCAACTTACGGAACTCCCTACCAAATGGGATTCTCTGCTTTATTAAAAGCCTGAATAATTAGGGCACCTCTTTTAGGCTGCACAAAAGATCATTCTGGTCGCAATGCATAGGACATAATCTAGTCTACATCATAATATTTGCTTCAAAACCAGTTTCAAGCTCTCAAAATAAGATTTACCCAGTGCTGTAAAGGTTTCTCAGATCAAGAGACGAAGTCAAAGTTTTTTTTTATTGATTAAATTAACCCATTACAAGAAAAGACTTTGAGTTGTTAAAGGAATACCAACAGATTTAAGAAGCATTATTTTAACGTTTAAACAACACTCAGGGGATTCCCCTATTAATGCCGTGCATTGTGCTGATATCAAGAAAATAGAATAGAAATAGATGAGGAGAAGGAAAGATTGAGCAGTGTTTATGGATATTTGACTTGAATTTATCTATATTGAAAGAAACTGGGAAGACCTTTGCGGTGTTATTATTCCACATACGGCTAGTTCGACTGATCAGCGAACCTTATCTGTAATGCCCTGTGCGATCAATTGGACAATCGACAACAAACGGATGTGGTCTACTAGACAACCGAGCGTTGCGAACAAAAACTCGGGCTCTAAGTTCACATATCTCAGCAAAACACTTTCCATGGTAATATCGACAGAACAGAGTTACGCAACCCCCTTTCCGATGATGCCTCAATGAGTCAATAGAGTTGGAACCTTATTGTCAATGACTAGCATCAACACCCTCCGTTGGCCACGGCCTAAGAGCTCCACAATAGACTTTGAAGCCCCTGTTCAGATATGGGAGTTGTATTCCATCTTCGGTTGGATGTAGGTGGTATAAATAGCAAGAAGATCAGATCAGGTGAAGTATTTTTTATACCGCTTAAAAAAACTGAGATCCTTGAATGCTTCTTTCGACACTTAAAAAGGACATCACACTGAATTTTCATGCCCAGAACATCAGTGTGTCAGATTCCTCTATATTTATAACACTCATATAGATGACGCTGTTGGTTCCACATGCCTGTGGGTCATCATACAACATTGAGTCTTGCGTGTATTAAACTTGACCATATTCGTAACACCCCACTGGGAGATTATCAACAGGTCCTGATTAAGTGTGTCAAGTCCCTGGAGTTAATGATTCTGAAAACAAGATCTGCCCTTAACTGCCGCACGTGTTTAATGACAAGGCCAAGCAGTTTGACGAATGACTCATATGTGTCCCAGGGTACAGAAACATTCCAGGGAATTGCAAAGCCGATGAGCTTGCAAGACTGGAAACTACCTTACAGGCTCCAACAGAATTGGGATGTGTTGGTATTCCTCGAGAAACTTGCAAGCAGAATCGAAATTTTTTTTCCACGGCGGAGACTAACACCGCTCAACAGTCATTTTCCGGTTTGAATTCTGGTGATCAATTTTAGTAGACTTTGATCTCCTGATTCCAAATCTGTACTCCAAATTTTTCCATCACGTCCAGATTTTTAGTTATTCACGGTTAAAATTGCGAAAAATTACGATTTTTGCATTATTTGAAAGCCTGCACAGCAGCCATTGAGTGGAATACAAATCTGGTATAAAGCGCAAAAGTATAACTTGTCTATGGTCTCCAACATAGAAAACAATTTTTTTCTAATTATTGCGTTTGGTTGGGTTACAATTGCGTTTTAAAATGACTCTGTTAAAATTATCATTTTTGTAAAAAAGATAAGGTAGGTACCTTAGTTTTTTTTTATATTTTTCAAAGAAAAACTAAAAAAAATAAATATTTTACAAATTTAAGTTTTCTGTGTTATTTTTCGTATAAACCGGAAGATATCTTTAATGGGTTTAAAAGTCTATAAGAAAGAATGGGATTTTGTCTAAATTTTGAGCTCATCACAATAAAGATTGATCATCTGGTTTTTGTTTTTGAGCCTTTTAAAAATGGTGCTTTTTCTAATTTTTTTCACAGTGTTTTTTTAAAATACGTGTTTGGCCAATAATAGTGCAACAACTTAAAATTTTTTTGATCATATATTTGAGATCATAGTTCAATTCAACTCTAACGCTTTATACCAGATTTTTATTCCACCTAGTGGCTGCTGTGCAGGCTTTCAAAAATGGCAAAAATCGCGATTTTTCGCATTTTCAACCGCGAACAATTAAAATTCTAGACGTGATGGAAAAATTTGGAGCACAGATTTGGAATCAGCGAGTCAAAATCTTTAAAAATTTTGTATCAAACTTCAAACCGGAGTCAAAAACCTTCGATTTGTTGAGCGGTGTAATCAAAGATGGGCAAATGAATTGACGTGTGTGACAACACAACAAATTTGGCCTTCTCTTAATTAGAAGCGCACAAGTCAGCTGATACCGCTTCCAAGTGGAGAGATTTCGTCGTTGGTTGCTATAATCTTATAGGGAAGCACGCAGAGCGGTTAAATGTGCCGTCGAATGACTTTTGCCGGAGTAGCATAGATGAAGAGGAGTTGGAATCTATCTAACACTTCATCTGCCATTGCCCGGCACTTTCTGGTCAGAGACTTGCTTCCCTGGGATCTAGGGAGCTGCACAATCTTTCTGATTTGTCGGATGTCAAAATTCGATATCTAGGACTAGTAGGGAAACCTATTACAGTCCCGTGGTATCACAACGGACGTCAGCAGCTACTTACAATTTAACCTTAAGTGTGTCATTCAAAATTTGCCGTTTGCGTCAACCTCAACTAGGCTTGGCCTACGATCAAAGGAAAATGAATGACAAATGTTGCTGTCATCTACAAAAGAGTATATAAAATTAGATTTGACCAAGCAGGTCGTTAATATAAATAATAAAAAGGGTTGTGGAAAGAACAGAACCTTACGGTGCCCATTATTAAAGCTGAAACTTATTTGATGAGAACCCATCTATAACGACACGTATAGAATGAATTTTGAGGAAACACCAAAGGCTTGAAGCTAAGATAGGAGCTCACCGTGCCATACGCAATCAAATGCCTTGAAAATATCTAGATCAACCATATTACTCTCACCAAAATGGTGGATCGAACGACTCCAACGTTCCGAAAGGAACGCCAACAGATCCCCAGTAGAACGAGTTCTCCAAAAACCATACTGTCTATGGTTTAAAAGTAAATTAGCCTGTATATACCTAACAAAATGGCAATTTACCTTGCTCTTTATCACTTTCGAGAGCGCTGAGTTATTAGCTGCATCCTTTTTAGGGATTGGCTACACAATGGCAACCTTACAACATGAGGAAAAGAGTCCCGACGTGCTAACGTCTCTTCTCTTCCTGGCTCTTTTAACGAACGACCAAACCTCGTACTGCACCGAGGAGCCGAAAGAACTTTAGCACGAAGTCGCTGTTCGTCAAGAAGGTTTTCACGGTTGAATACTCTTGCACACTCGGACCTCACCCTTTTGCGTAGCAGATCAGTATTTACGTTTTTGTCGTTACGCCAATTTCTGAACGCTTTGTTTCTCTATTATAACTGAGTGCTTTTGAGATAGTCTGACAAATGCAGTTATTAATCAATGCAATTCGTATGTCACATTTCAAGCCATGATATATTCAATGAGGATTCGAAATTCTCGATACTTTCTTAGCAAAGTATACCAACTAAATACGAAAGTAGAAGTTTTCAAGTTTAATAGAAGAAGAATATTTTACGTTTAAATTTATAAATAATGCCGGGTTTTATGATCTTCTTTATTTTTGTTCGTTTTACGGCAGTTGTTATTGTAGTATTTTATAGACCATTCTTAACATTTTACGAACTGACAGCGGCAGCCAGTGTTGATGTTTCTTTAGCAACAACCATAAAAAAAGTACACATACAATTAAAGTGAAGTTTTCAAAAAAAAAAAAAAAAATTTAAAGAAACGATGATATTGTTGGAAAGATTAGACAACATACAACAACGTTGTCGTCATCACCAACATCATGAACTACGAGGAAAATTTAAAACCAAAAAAAAAAAAAAGTCGTTGTGGTTGAAACATAAAATCATCCAAAAATGAACAGACTCAGGCAACTAATACAGCCAGCAAGCAAGCAAACTAACAAAGAAACATTGGAACTTAAAATAGTCAGTCAGGCAAACAGTTTTTAAAGGCTGACTGCTAAACTGCCAGTCAGACAGACAGCCAGTCAGCCAGCAATTTTACCCAGCTTGCCTGTTTTTTTATAGGAATCATCAAACAAAATCTTTAAATTATTTTAGTTAAACATCCTTGTGTGTCCATTTTTATGTCCGTCTGTCCGTTAAGAATTTAAGAAAATTGCTTAAAAACCTTTAAAACAAAAGATTTTTATTATAGACAATGTTGTATTTTTTGGGCACAGGCATTCTTCACTCGTATGAAAAAAAAAACAACCTTATGGGCATTATTAATACCAGTTTTTTCTGTTGTTTTAATTCGAAACATGATTTTCCATAGAATAATCTATCAACACAGACAGTGTAGAGATAACATTAACAAAGGTCCCTTTAAAAAAAAAAACATTTTCACTAAAAAAGAATTTAAACAATTTTATGTTCTTTTTTTACAACGACTATTTATTTAACAAAGTAACATGTTTTTTTTTTTTGTTCAAGCAAATAATACTAAACTTTCAACTGTTTTTTATGGGGTTCCTGTGTTTTTTTAAAGATTAAATAGAAATTTTGTTAAATAAAAAAAACAAACAGGATTTTTGTCACAAAAACGAGACAAACTTAAAGTAAATCGAACTAAAATCACGTTTTCGAAAACAAAGGAATCCCCTTATGACAACATTGAGAATGAAAAATACGTTATATTTGGCTTTAAACCACCCCAATACATATACTCTAAGGTTTGTACTTTCGGTTTTTTAGTTACATTGCCCTTTTGTGTTTTTCAAAGAGACCAAAGGGTTAAGACAAAATTGGTACTGGACCCAAAATATGTGTTTTGTAATCCTTGTTGGTTGTGATCCTTACAAGAGGTTCGAAAACTCATTTACTTACACATTTTCTAAAAAGATCATAACGGACATTGGTTAGGTAAAAAGTAAGTAACACCGGTTTGCGTGATTTTACGAATTAAATGTGTAAATGTTGTAGAACAGAAAGTAGAACCGTTTTTAGATTACTGTAATCCATTCTACGTCAAGACACGTTGACTCTGGGGTCCGTTGTGATACTACGGTACTGTAATAGGTTTCCCTACTAGTCCCTGCCGTTAAACCAATTTGAGCTTCTTATGAAACTCCTTAGATATTGAATTTTGACATCCGACAAATCAGATAGATCGTGCAGCTCCCTACCTCCCAGTGAAGCAAGTCTCTTTTTTTTTTTAATTAACCAACACTCAGGGGATGTCCCCTATAAATGCAGTGCATTGTATTGGTAATTAGGCAAATAGGCTATGGGAAGAAGAAAAGAGGGAGTAGTGTTTGTGGATATTTAATTTGAATTTTTCTAAATTGTAGTTAACAGGGAAGACCTCTGCAGGAAGTATATTCCACATACGGATTGTTCGACTTATAAATAAATTTTCTCTGTAATGCGTTGTGCGGTACACTGGACAATCGACAACAAATGGATGAGCTCTGCTAGACAAGCGAGTACTCCGAAAAAAACCCCGTGCCCGCGGAAATAGTTCGCTTATCTCAGAAGAACACTTACCATGGTAATATCGATAGAACAGTGTTACACAACCCAAAGAAACAATAGAGTTGATTACCTTCGACGCCCTCCTTTGAACACGGTCCAGAAACTTCAAAATAGACTCTGAATCCTCTGCCCATATATGGGAGTTGTATTCAATCTTCGGCCGGATATAGGTGGTATAATTATTAAGGAGATCGGGAGGACAGAAGTAATTCTTGCACCGTTTTAAGAAACCAAGACACTTGAATGCTCCTTTCAACACTTGAAAAACATGGTTATTCCAGCGGACATCACACTGAATTTTCATGTCCAGAATATCAAGAGTATCCGATTCCTCAATACCAATACCATCCATATTTACAGACGACAATGTTGGTTCCACAACTCGTCTATGGAGTCAACATACAACATTGGGTCTTGCGTGCATTAAAATTGACCTTGTTCGCCCGACCCCACTCAGAGATTGTCAGAAGGTTCTGATTTAGAGTGTCATTTATATTCTGTCGCGCGAGCCCAACCTCTACAAGGCTTGGCCTATGATCAAAGGAAAATGAATGACAAGTGTTGCTGTCGTCTGCAAAATAGTAGATAGGGCTGTAAGTTTGACTAAGGAGATCATTAATAAAGATAAGAAAAAGAGTAGGAGAAAGAACAGAACCTTGCGATACCCCTAAGTTGAAACATATCCGATGAGACCCAATCAATAACAACACGTATACTTCGGTCTCTGAGAAAACTCGATATAAATCGAGAGAAATCATTGCCTACAGCAAAAACAATAAGTTTAGATACAAGTGCGTCGTGCCACACTCGATCGAACGCCTTGGAGATATCCAAAGAAACCGCCTTACTTTCACCAAATTGGTTAATGGAACGACTCCAAGGTTCCGTAAGAAACGTCATCAGGTCTCCCGTAGAACGACGTTTGCGAAAGCCATACTATCGGTCACTAAAAAGTGAGTTTGACTCCAGATAATCAACAAGCTGATGATTCACCATGCTCTCCATCACCTTCGAGAGCGTATAACAAATTGATATCGGGCGATAGTTCCCAGCATTCGAAGACACGCCCTTTTTATAGATTGGTTGGACGTTGGCCACTTTCCCTATGCAACGAAAAGCTGAAAAGGTTTGTTATCGGACGGGCTAAGGCCGAGCAGCACTGCTATAGCACCAGTTGTGGCATGTCATCGAGTCCCGATGACTTATTTACATCGAGATCCTCAAGTACCCTTTTAACTGCATGAGCTCGAAAGAATATCTTGGGCTTAGTAGTGGATACTCTTTCAAGTTCTGGCAGTGGTTGATCGCTTTCCGGCAAGAACGAATTTCTTGCAAATAATCCTGCGAAAAGATTAGCCTCATCAATCGGGTCAGTGAACACTTGGTCATCCTTTATTAGAGTCAGAATAGAAGAACTAGCATTGTTCCTTACTCTTTTTACGAATGACCAACTCTTCTTCATCCATGCAACTCTGGCAAAAGTCATTCGACAGCACATTTAACCGCTCTGCGTGCTTTCCTAAAAGACAGTGTCCGGTTATTGTAGCAACCAAAGTCGAAATCTCTGCTCTTGGAAGCGATATCAGCTCACATGTGCGCTTCTGATTAAGAGAAGGCCAAATCTGTCGTGTTGTCTCACAAGTCCATCAATTTGGCCATCTTTTATTAGTCGGATTAGTCGCGGAACAAAGCCATAGATTTTGCTTGAAAGTTTCTAGAGGAATACCAACACATTCCAATTCTGTTAAAACCTGTAAGGTAGTTCCCAGTCTTGCAAGCTTATCGACTATGCAATTTTCTGGAATGTCTCTGTACCCTGGGACCCATTTGAGTCGTATGTCAAACTGCTTGGCCATCTCGTTTATAGATGTGCGGCAGTTAACGACAGATATTGTTTTCAGAAACATTGACACCAGGGACTTGACCGCGGCTTGACTGTCAGAATAGATGTTGAATGCAGTTGTAGCCAATACATTGCAGTTCAACAATTCAGCCAGTTCAACAATTTCTTTTGCAGTTCAACAATTCCTTTATTATCAGCATGCCTGGTAAACACTGCAATGATCGGGCAATTTTTGAGCCAGGTTCAACAAGCTCCTCCGAATAGACTCCAAAGCCCACTTCTTCGTGCAGCCTCGATCCATCCGAGTAAAAATTTATGGAGGCGGCAATACCCGGAATGCCCCTCAGCCAAGACTGCTTGGATGGTGTAATAGTGGTAAAGTGGCTCTCAAAGAGGCTCATAGAAGGAGCACAGTCAATATTTTGGCGTATGGTTATCTTCTTCAAGATCGCGCGATGGCCACAATCGCTGCTTCTTGATTGCAATGTGTTATAATGTAAGTCGAATTGCCGACGTAGCCGCATACTGCCTACCCAATATGTCCAATGGTATCAGGTGATGGAGGATTTCTAATGTAGCCGTAGGTGTAGTAAGAAGCGCACCAGTGATGCACATCGACACCATTCTCTGGACCTTCATGATGAAGGGTGAGTTATATCTCCCTTTCCGTGGAAGCTTGTTATACATTAGATCTACGAGTCACTCAACGAAATGGGTATCATCCAATGGGTTGTGATCCAAATCATAGGTAAGGTTTAACCAACGATTAGCGAACTCAGAGAATCAGCACAAAAGATACTCTCGACTTAGGCAAAATTGAACGGTCTGGGAGCTAATCCCTCAAAAGCCGAACGTTTTGTTTATAAATAGGACTAAGAAAGACAGGTTTGAAATTACCAAATTAGATGGAACCACAGTGGAAGGAGGAGAAATACCTAAGTGTCTTCCTGTACTCATAACTATTATGGAAAAGGAATAGAAAGGAAAGGACGAAAAACTCGTTATGTACTTTGTACACGCGCAGGCAAACTTTCGGAAGAAGGTGGGGTTTAAAAGCGTATACAATTCACTGGATGAATGGTGCGATAATTAGAGCAATACTGAACTATGTTGCGATAGTGCGGTGGAGAGCGGTAGATAATAAATTATAACTCTGTACAACGACTGGTGTGTGTGGCTGTCACTGGTGCTATTAGATTGACACCACAGGCCGACCTAGAAGTAGTATGCAACATTCAACCCGTGGATATCTGCAGCAAAATCGGCTCTGGGGTTAAGGGAGTCACAGATTTAGAGATATCGCAAGGTGATACTCAACATTCAGCTCTTAAGGACGCTCGGTCATATTAAGTACAGTGTGCTGGAGGGAAATGGAAGAGAAAACCGACTGTATCTCACCGCAGATAAACTTTTACAGAAACTTCGAAGTCCATGTACCAACTATGGAAGATTGGGCAGAAAACTTTTTTATAATAGAGAACGCCGCAATCTCAATACTTAACGGCGAATCGAAGATGGGTTGGAGAGTATATTCTAAATTCCTTGAAATCAGGGCTTAATTGAGATTTCCGTTTTAGTGTTTTCCAGGTAATTCCTATTTAAAAACCCGCGCAGATGATTATGATAAGGGACTTACATCCTTGCGACTTAAAAATTTTCGTAGACAGTCTTGCAGCTCTGAAGACCTTGGCACCAATCACTGTGAAATCGGGAGATGTGATTGTCAAAAAGAGAGACTAAATTCATGTTAACTTACAAAAATGCTACATCAACTTATCCATCCGTGTAAACCTCAAGTCCCTTCTAAAAGATGTCGACTCCTTCTTGGTAATTTCTGACAGGAACTCTTGTAGGAGATGTGGTTGTCAAAAGGAGAGACTAAAGTCATGTTAACTTACAAAAATGCCACATAACTTACAAAAATGCTACATCAACGTATCCATTCGTGTAAGCCTCAAGTCCTTTCTAAGATATGTCGAGTCCTTGGGTCTTTCTGAATTTCTTGTTTTTTACAATCCACTCTTTTTTTCCATTTTTAGTTTCCAGTAGTTATTTAAATTAAAAAGTTCTAACCCAAAAAAAATAAACTTACCTTGCATTAAAAACAAGAAAATTCTTTAAACTTATGCAAAGATTCAAAATTTCACAAAAGTTTTCATATCACAAACACGGTCCTTATGACACAGCAACAAAAAAACAAAAAGAAAACTTCTAATCCTGTAATCAAAGATCTCTGTTTCGTAAAACTTTTATGAAAACAACTTTTTTTTTGTTGTTCAGAAAAAAAAATCTTTATATAACTAAGAAAATTCTTAGAAAATGTAATACGACAAAAAAACACAACTTTGCCATCATAAATTACTACGGACACAAGGTGGCAATAATCACATTACAAAAATATAAAATATCACTTTATAACACATCTTACAGATAGAGGGAGTAGACAAGTTAAGTTTATATAAAGAAATTGAACAAGAAAAAAAAACAGCAAAAAAAAATTAAGCAACTTAAAAAAAATATTTCAAACTAACATTTTTCATCTCCCTCTACAAAGTTAATTTTTTTAACACAGATATGATTTAATTGGGACAAAAGTACTTTTTTACAAAACGTTTTTTTAAGTAAATTTTTTTGAAGTCATGATGGGCGGACTTTAACGTCATTTGTAAAAGAGTTCTAGGACAAACTCTTACACGTACAAAAATCGGGCACTAGACTAAGAAACTTTATGCGACTTAGAAACTGTTTGCCTTAATGCAACACTGCGGAATATTAGGAAGTGGAGGAACGGGTAATATTTACACAGTCCAATCAATACGACTTAGTTTTATCAAGGGAGATATGAGTGTATCTTGCTCCAAGATTACCAGACCACGACCACGTCCACGTTTAATTGGCTGGACACAAGGAAAGCTGCCCCTTCCACAGTAATCAAAAAATCAATCCTTATAAAAACTACAACAGTTCTTAACAGCTGCGCGTATATAAAAAAGATGGTCAAGCAATCAAGAATTTGACTAATATGGGTCTCAGGGACAGGAAACCTTAAGACCGATACATTCGCAAGATTAAATGGTAGAAAACCACTAATTTAGGACTTTTTTAGACTTCACAGTCCCAACACCAAAATATTCCCTGTAAAACAGATCATTATAGACTTATGCCTGCTGATTCCAAATCTTTAATTCAAATTACTCTAGCTTGTTTCATTTTCGAAGCAAATTAGATCATCCACTTTAAGGCTTTCTCTAAACTCAATTCAAACAAAAGTCTCTTAAACACAATTTGAGACGTTCCGACCATATCTTTAGATGTTTAGCAGAAATGGCAATAGACATGTCATCTGCATGGGTAACATTATATTAGTTATATTATATGGTATTAGTGTTAACCAAATCCTGTAGAAACTTTTATATAGCCAAGTATGATTCTTAAATAGTGGCTTGTTAGATATCAAGTTACAGAAAAGCGGCAATACAACTCCTCCTTGTGAAGTCCACATATCTCAATTTTAGTGAACACTAGAGCCCCCATATGTGCATAATTGTTTTTTTTATCGCTCCCCGCTCATTTTCGGTTGAGTTGGGAGTAAAAAATAATATCTATCCAGAAATTGGACTTCTAGGTTGCAAACAGACCAAGCAGTTTGAACTTTTGACCTCAAAAATGGGCTAAAAAACCATTATAGATTAATTTGGCTGTAACTCTTAAAATAAAAGTTTTTCGCAATTAACTTTCATAACAATTTTTTTGTAGAATCAAATTGCAAAGATTTTTCTCTCATACTGTTTTGACCTAAATATGCCCGATCGCGGTGTTTTAAGCGGTTAAAGTCGAAGTTTGGGTCAGAACTTTTTTTAAAAAAATTCTCGTAAATTTTTAAATTGGGGAAAATTTGAGCTCTTTGCATAATTTAATAGGGTATTGAATGCAGTTTTCCAAAAAATTTTTTTTTGCAAAAATATATCGACCCTTCCATGAAAAATTGCCAAAATCATACCCTGAACCACAATTTTTTGACCTCCAACTACGTTATGAGGGTGTACTCACTTTGTCATTGCATGTTTTACGCATCGAAAGATGAGTCTAGGATTTCACATAGTATATATGGGGTATTCCATGCCAAATCGGACGCTTGGAAAATTTTTAATTTTATGTTTTTTCAATTTTTTAGTACCCTTTAAAAACCCATTCCAAGTAAATTTTGACATCTTTTTTGACAATCCGTTCAAAAAAAAAAACACGATTTTTTCTGTCTTCACTTCTTTAAAAATGGTCCAAGTTCGAAATAATTTGTGGAAATTTTAGTATTTTCTTTAAAGTGTTTTAATAAAGATTGGAAAACAAAAAAAAAAAAAAATCTAAAACCGCTGAATATATTAATTACCAAAATCCCACGATCTACTTAAGCTTAGAATTTTAAGAAAATATTAAGTTTACCACGAAAAATTAAAAAAAAAAAAATAAAAACAATAAAATAAAATAAAAAATTTTAAGAAAAGATTGAAAACAACAAAACAAAGAGAGCAATCATTTAAAAATTGCATATTAGAACACTTTAAGAAATATTTAATAAAAAAACAAAAATTAAAAAAAAAAAAAAAAATGTTGACCATTTTTGAATTTGTTATGATAAAAATACGGAAAACGATAGTTTATTTTTGAAAATTCCATATCTTTGAAACGGGTAATTTAAAAAAATTTTAAAACAAACTTGGATGGGGGTTTTAATGGGTTTTAAAAAAATTTAAAAATAATTAAAAAATGTAAAAAAAAAAATTTCAAAGTGTCCAATTTGGCACTGAATACCCCATATATATTTAGGGAAATCCTAGACAGATGTTTTGGTGCGAAACTCGCGGAATTACAAAGTGAGTATTCGCCTATATTGAAGATGAATTGTAAAAAAATGAGATTCAGAGTAGAACTTTGGGATTTTTTCATGGAACAGTCGATATATTTTTGCAAAAAAAAAATTTTTTGGAAAACTACATTCAATATCCTAGTGAATTGTGCAAGGAGCTCAAATTTTCCCCAATTTAAAAATTTACGAGAATTTTTTTAAAAAAAGTTCAGACCCAAATTTCGAATTTAACCGCTTAAAACACCGCGATCGGACATATTTAGGTCAAAACAGTATGAGCGAAAAATCTTTGCATTTTGATTCTACAAAAAAATTGTTATGAAAGTTAATTGCGAAAAACTTTTATTTTAAGAGTTACAGCCAAATTAATCTATAAAGGTTTTTTAGCCCATTTTTGAGGTCAAAAGTTCAAACTGCTTGGCCTGTTTGCAACCTAGAAGTCCAATTTCTGGATAGATATTATTTTTTAATCCCAACTCAACCGAAAATGAGCGGGGAGCGATAAAAAAATACAATTTTGCACATCCCATACATTTTGTGGGTGCTCTAGTGAACACTGATATACCCAGGGTTGATTTGGTAATTAACTTCCAATTTGTGGAGGATAGCCATAAGGGTTTAAAGTTTGACTTTATTAAAGACACCGTTTATGTCGAAGAAGGCAGCAAGAGTATTCTCTCGAATCTGGAAGTAATGCTCAACATTGTGCTGGTAGCGTTTCTTTCGGAACGTTGTAGTCGTTCTAGCCACCAAATGGATTGCAAGGATGTTGCTCTAGATATTTTCAAGGCGTTTGGTAGTGTGTGGCACGGTGTACTCGTTTCGAAGCTTATTGTGTTTGGTGTCGGAAGTGATTTCTCTCGACATTTATCGAGCTTTCTCAGAGACCGCTCTATACGTGTTGTTATAGATGGATTCTCATCGAATGAGTTTCAATCCAATTCAGTAGTACCACAAGGTTCGATTCTTTCTCCTACACTTTTTCTTATTTTTCTTAACGATCTTCTGAGTCTAACTTCCCATCTTGTCAATTCTACTGCAGATGACAGCAATATTGGTCATTAATTTTTCTCCAATCATAGATCAAACATTACTGAGGTTGAAGCTATGAGACAGAACGTGAATGACTCACTCAATCATGACTTTACGACAATCTCCGAGTGCGGTCTTGCTAATAAGGTTGATTTAAATGCTCGAAATACCCAATTTAATGTTGTTGACCCAGAGAGGGTTTGTGGAATAAGCGTCATCTGTATTGGTTTAGATATCCATCATTTGTAGTTTAGCTATTAAGGAATCAGACACTTCTGATGTCCTAGGCATGGAAATCCAATGCGATGTTCGTTGGAACCAACAGGTTTTTCAAGTGTCGAAAGAAGCATTCAAGTTTCTTGGTAGTGATGCAGTGACTAGTTATTATTCCCGTCAGAGCTCGTCATTCCCTTCTCGTAAGGGTTCCATTAACAATAGTTGGAATAGTTACCCAATTTTAGCCGCCTATATCCGACGGAAAATGGAATAAAACTCCCATATTTAGGCAGGTGCCTCAAGGTCTATCTTCAAGCTTATGGATCTAGTGCAAAGGAGTTCGTTGAAGCTCATCAATTACAGTAAGGTATCCCAATCTATTGACTCATTGGAGAATCGTCGGAATGTGCGTTTTGCGTCATTGTTCTATCGATATTACCAAGGCAAGTGTTCAGCTGAGATGGGCGAACTCATCTCTAAGACGTAGATGCATGCCTATAGTACTCGCCTTTTCAGCAAACCACAACCGTTTTGTTTCAAATGTCCCTGAGTGTTGGCTCAAAGCAAGAAAGGGATGGAGGGTGTCTCAGATACTCATGCAAAGCTCTTGGGCAAACTCCATCATACGATAAGCGGGAAACAACTTGTTCAAAAATCGACTTTATATTTTGACAGATTCTCTCTGTTGAAATCCAAATAGCGACTAAGAAAAACTGGACAAAAAATTATTTTATAATGGAGAATGGAATCTCGGTTCTTGCGGATGATTCATAGATGAATATGTGTACGAGTTCGCTAGTGTACTGTAAGACTTCCGAACAATTGCAATTGATTAAGCAATGTAGATACTAATGAGTAACAACTTGCGCCATAAATATCTTCGTAGACAGTCTTGAAGCCCTGAAATCTAACATGGTAAAGTTATTATTTCTTAAGTTTTCATTATAACACCAACACCAAATCCGAGTGCTCATGGTCAGGCTTATTGAAATCCCGAGTCAAATATGAGTAGAAAAGAATTAGCTGGCAATGAGATGAACGAAAATTGGACATCACTGACTACGTGTAGGATATATTAAACCCTATTACTGCTACCAAATCCAAGGAGGATGGACAATTTCCTTGCTTATAGAAAGTGGACGGAAAGTCGACTTGTGGGAGTTGTGACGTGGCTCTGCAAAATCGACCGAAGACAAGGAATCAGTGTAGCATCTGTTATGTGAATGTCCGGAAATGAAGGATGTCCGTCGCTTAAAGAATCTGGGGTGAAAAGTGTGGATGATCATTTTGAGTGGTTCTGTCTGTAAAAATCCAAGTACCTTCTAAGGAAAACTAGGCAAAAAACTATTTTTTAATGGAGAATGGAATCTCCTTTTTTACGGATATTTCAAAAAAAGAAATGGGTACGAGATCGGGAGTATTCCTAACAATTGAAGTGTTTTTTGTTAAAGAACTTGCGATTCCTACACCAAATTCGAGAGCTCATGGGCAGGCTTATTTGAGTCGCGAGTCAAAGATAAGTAACTAGAAAAGAATAAACTGGTAATCAGATGAACGAAAGGTGGACACCACTGACTGCGTAAACCTTATGACTGCTGCCAAATCGGAAGATGATGAAAGCTGTTTTGTGTATGGAAAGCGGATGGTCGACTTGTGCGAGTTTTGACGGGCACTGTATAATCAACCGAAGACAGAAGGTCAGTTTAGCATCTGTTATATAAATGTCCGGGAGTTAATGATGTTAGTCGCTTATATCATCTGGATTAAGATTTTTGATTATATGAACTGCCTTAAGAATGCATGTATTTCTGTTTAACATTGTGGAGTATCTCAGTGAATCGGGTGGTTTGAGAAGTAACCTGGGGGGTTACCGCGTATTTCGATTCGAAACGGAAACGTTTTCGAACAGAATTTTGTTTTGGCAAATAATTAAAAAGAAAATATTTTTTTCGTTACAAAATTCTTTGGAGCCCGGCAGATCTTCTTCAAATAATGTAAAAATATAAAAAAGTAAAATTTTGCGTAAACCAATTTATTGTTACGGCATGTTGAAAATTTCCGAATTCGAACGATTTCTTTCGAATAAAGTTACGCGGTAACCCCCCTGTATAGTATAGGAGAAATTACAAAAGATCAATAGAATGGACAAATGATCTCGAAAACTCTAACCTGTCGACTCTTCATATGTCCAACCAAATCATACTTACGTTATAAACATCGAACCCGAAAAAATGCAAAGCTTTTTTTATAAATCACCCTGTTAAGTACAAGATTACTATAACGTCCTTAATTAATTTTCGATGCGGAAACTTTTCGAATAGTTACAGAAATCTGGTAATATATGGGTTCAGTTTAGGGTGGGTTGTACAAGCCCATAAAGTGAGTAAACTTTCTCTTTAGACTAGTCCATGGCGCTCAATGCTGGGTTATGAACCCGTAACCGTGCGCTAGCGTATATATGAGAACAAATGAGAGAAATAATTCTTTTATGCAGATGGTTACGTGATTTTCTATTCGATTTTGATCGCTACGCTACGTTAGCGTCGATTGTACCGTACCATGGGTACTTTCAATGGCAAACTATCATGATTTCATAGAAATAATGTCCCTCATCAAAAGTCGTTTAGTACAAAAATAAAAAAATCGCATCTATCATCTCTGTTACAGCTAAATAAAAATTACTGGTAATTTCTCTGCTCAATATCAATGTTGGAAGAATTATAATATCCTTAAGAAAAAAACAGTAACTAAAACAATTTTTTTTTTGTTTTTGTAAAAGTAACAGCAGAAATGTTGTTGTTGCCGATGACAGAGATAAATGATAATCACTATTGCAAAAAAAAATAATAAAAAAACAAAATTTATTGCAAATACTTTAGAAGGGAATAAATTAATACTCATTTTATTTGACAAAGTATCTAACTAATACTACTACACTTCTCTTTCTCTCGCACACTCCCTCTCTTACTCATTATCTCTCTAGTTTACTACAAAATAAAAAAAATAAAACTCAAATGATGAGTAGAAAAAGTTTTTAATTGAGTTATTTTTAAGTTTTTTTAAAGAAAATAAAAATCTCTAGAGTGTTGTTAAAGAGTAACATATCACTTACTCTCTTTTTTCTACTGAGCAAACTCTTGAGAAACACACCTCCTGTATACATGTATACAATTATTTCAAGATGTATGTAGTGCATCTTTGTAGTGGTAATGTTTATAAAAACAGCTGATTTGTTAAGAAAAAAAATTAAAACTTGTTTTGTTTTTGTTAATAAACATAAACAACAACACCAATCTCGTTTGTTTAGTATAAAACAAAAAACAGCTGAGTTTTTAGTAATTGAGAAAATGAGAGTGTCTATGACGTTTTGTCTTATTTTTTTTTGTTGTTTCGATTTCCAAAGAGGAAATCCGGCATTTGTTGTTGTCTTTCTTTAACTATGACTTTTGAAGAATTTTTAATGAGAGCATACGTATGGATGTGAGTTTTATTAGTACATTTTATGCTGTTGTATGTGGAAATCTTTCTCTCTTGATGTGTCGTCTCATGGAATATAAAGTGCAGACGTCCTCAATTAGTTTACATTTTATGATGATGATGTTTCTTTTTTGTTGTTGTTTCTTCTTCTGTTTAAAACTCAATATTGTTTTTATAGTATTTTTGTATAATGGCTGTTATGGCAACGACCTTCATGATTTTTAAAAGAGTTGTTGTTTTTTTATTTTCTTTTTGTTGTTGTTGTTGGGTTTTTTGTGAGTGTGCTATGTTGTTGTAGTTGTTTGAGGGGGGATTTTCTGGGTAATATTGTATTGTTTTTATGGGAAAGTAGGTTTATTGCACAAAATAAAATTTGTATTTATATTTTTAATGGAAATTAAAGATAAACAAATTACCACGAAATATTTTTTCTTTTTAATCTTTTGCATGAATTTGCAAATTTCGCCGAAAAATTTTTATTATAATATTTTGAATAACCTAGTAGTACCATTTGTGGAATTCTTTAACTGGGTCAAGTCGAAGAAAATATCAATATAAGCAATTATGGCTCAGATGACCTCGAATAGGAAATCTTAATTAAGAATTCAAATCGAAGGTTTTTAATTTGGGTTACTTAATATCGAGATGATTTTAACTATTGATAACGGGACGTACTAGGTTAGGTTAGAGGTAGCGGAGTCAAAGACTCCAAACATTGACCGGTTGGCCAATAGCGATACCACAAAAATTCCTCAGCGACGTTGATAGAACGCGTTAGTCCTAATCGCGAATTGTATTACTTGCCTTGGGTCGATATTCGAAACCGTTTCCAAGCTCTCGAAGGTAAACCCACTCTAATAAGCTATAAACGGTTCGGAGGCACACGATAATGCAATCACAGAATTGATCATTTTTGTTTGAGAAGTCACACTTAAAAACAGTAGCTTTTCGACAATCAAAGTGTTAAATAAATTAAAATTAGGTTAGGAGGTTGACGTAATGTTCACAAGACCAGTTCCTAATCCAAAGTAATACTTCACATATCATTCAATTCTGACTTCCTGTCCAATAGCATGATTATTTATGTCCCCACGTTTGTTTCGTCGAGCTTAGTCAGCCTAATATATTTAAGCATCTTCCATGGGTTGATATCTCTAAGTTCCTCATGTGCTTGAAAAAAGTAAGAGCCAAAACAATTAAATCTAGTGCAAGATAGTGCAGGGCACTGACAAAGATAATGAAATGAATCTTCCACTATTTCTTCGTCCCCACACCATCTGCACAAATCATCTCTGATCAATTTCTTTTTCGAATAAGCTTTCAAGCCAGTATTGCCTGTAATTAAATCCGCTTTTCCCACCGCGAGTACACAAGGCCTTCGTCTGGATACAGTCTTAGCTGCTTTCCCATTTCAAATTTTCCTGTCGTTTAAATGCTCTCCTTATTTCGAAATAAATCGCATTCAGGCCCGGATGCACTTCGATCGTGATTGAACTGAATGGCAAAACTGTGTCCATACGAGCTAACTCGTCAGCTTTCTCGTTCCCTGTAATATCTTGGTGACCTGGAACCCAGCACAGTCTTAAAGAGTGTTGATCGATGAGAGTCATAAGCTCTTGGCGACAACTTCTGTCTACCTTTGATCGAATATTCCTATTGCATAGTGCCTTTGAAGCCGCTTGACTATCAATGTAAATAATGATCTCACTAGAGTACACTCAAAATAATTCTGCAGTAAAAATATTAGTAAGTGATTTGGTACAAAAATCTACTAATAAGTTACTAATTACCAGTAGTACGGTAGTTTTTTAGTATCTTCAAAGTACTAAAATTAGTAATTTTTACTGGGTTTGAATAATATTAGTACAAAATTTTAGTATTGATTACCAACGCCTGCACTAGATCATTTTGGACTAAAAAATTAGTTCATTAGTAAAATTTTTAGTATTGAATACCCACGTTTTTTTTTTGGGTGTAGATCGGTCTCATTGAAATAAGCCTGGCTGCCTCTGACACTGCATACAGTTCCTCCTGAAAAATATTACAGCTGTCCTGTATCCTTAAACTGTGTTCAATTCTCAGTTTCTCACAGTAGACACCGCCTCCTGTTCCCTGTAGCATCTTTGATCCATCCGTGTAGACTTTCGATGTGAATTGGAATTAGTAAGTGATTCTCAGAAGCGCAACACAACATCGTTGCCTAATTTTTTTGCACTTATAAAGCAGGAAGAAGTAAAGAGCTTTCAACTGATGTTACTGCTTCCAAATCTTTAACGAATTCTGCTGGGGTCTAATTTATATGGCCTATCCATATAAAAAAAAACTACGAAATCTAAATTTATTCGCGACTTTTTATCGAGAATAAAGCAGTAAAGAACTTCCAACTGAAAAACAGTTTACAAATCTTACAAAAAAATCTGCTGGGATCTAGTTAAAGTTAGAGTAAATTTTTGTTCTAGTAAATCCACTTTGAATAGATTTTTTAGGATGAAAAACCTTTCACGCAGTAGCGCTTTAACCCTTAGGGCACACTGGGCACGTGCCCAGGGCCCCGACCTCAAGGGGGGCCCCAGAAGTAGAAAGTATAATATATTCGCTTACAAAAAAATTTTTTATATACAAATTTATGCAATAACACTTAGTCGGTTGAGTTAACAATAAGGCTGAGTATAATTTTTAATTTTATTTTTTTGTTTTTTATTTATTTATTATACCCTACACCACACTGTGGTACAGGGTATAATGAGTTTGTGCTGATGTTTGTAACTACCCGAAATATTGGTCCTAGACCCACTTTTAAGTATACCGATAGACTAAGATTCATTTTTTGTGTCGATTTAGCGATGTCCGTCCGTCCGTCTGTCCATGTAAACGGTGTAAACACGATACAGGTCGCAATTTTTAATCTATTGACTTGAAATTTGAAACTTTGGCCCAAGGACGAAGCCTATTGAAATTGAAAAAAATCGGTCCATATTTAGACCTAGCCCCCATACAAAGTTGTGGCTCAAATGACTTTAGTTGTGGCTCTAATAGCCGCATTTTAATAGGTCGAAATTTGGCAGGTAATCATGTTTCATACACACAAATCACCATTCCGAATTTTAAAGAAATCGGACCAGTTCTTCTTGTAGCCCCCATACAAACCACCTTTTTCACATAAATCTCTCAAATTTCATGAAAATAGAAAATATTTAATTAAAATTCTGTTTGTGTATGTTAAACGCGTACTTTAATAACCTTATCAAATCTGATTATCATCGGACCATTTTTGGACCTAGGTCCCATGTGAAAATTTCGCCCGATATTCAGTTGAAGCGGTTTATTGTCAACAAAAAGAAGCCTATTCCACTCAAATTTGATTTGTGAGTGCTTTTAACACTTATTAAAGATTTGCCAAAATATAGATCTAATCAGTCCAGGTTTGAACTTGGGACACATTTTCCGGGAAACTCTGGTGTAGGGTATTATATGGTCGGTCTTGACCGACTATAATTTTCTTACTTGTTTTTTTTTTTTTGTGTAGGTTCCGTTTCTTAAAACAGTTAATAACATGAATTGAATTTGTACCAATTAACTATAATAAATATAAATTTAAAAACTTTTTCTTGTCATTCGATTTTATTTTTTTTTTTTTCAGTGGGGCCCCCAAATACTTGTGTGCCCAGGGCCCCCGGCATACCTTAACCCGGCCCTGCTTTCACGGGGACTTTAAATGGCTTTGAAGTCTCATTAAATCTTTAAGCAGTCACATCGTAGAAAACTTATACTTAATATTAATTAAAGGCTGATATTTGTTTGTGTTAAGCTGGTCTAAATCTGAATACTTCTACCCTCCCGGGAATGGAATCCGTTCTGTTTTCGGTTCTAAACTGGTATAAAGGGACAAGGGCCTGTGTCCAAGACTTGAACATTTCTGTGATAGAGACAGGGTTAATTGTCACCTGGTAGCATGGCACAGAACTAAGTAAAAACACATGTCAATACATTAAGCCTCAGAACATGTCACAGAAATAACGTTTAAGAAAATAAGTTCTAGAGCCAAGATTATGAATATTTTTTTAAGATCGCAGCTATGGCCACAAAAGCTGTTCTTCCATCACAATTCGACTTAAAAGCCCACTGCAATCAAGCAGCAGTGTTGGTTGCCATTGCGCGATCTTGAAAAAGGTAGCAGTACCACAAATTGTAGACTGTGCTCTCTCTATGAGCCTTTTTGAGTGACATTTTACCACTGTGATTCTATCCAGGGAGTCTTGCACTCTGGGTAGTGAAACCTATATAAATTTTTACACAGATAGATCAAAGCTACACGAACAAGTAAGGTTTCGAGTCTATTCGAAAGAGCTTGGGTTGAGCCTGATCATTGCAGTGTTTACTGGCTGGTAATAAAGGAAATGGCTGTCTGGTTGAGTTGCAATGTTTTGTCTGCAACCTTAGTCAACATTTATTCCAACCGTTAAGCCGCGGTCCTTAAAGTCAATGTTTCGAAAAAGCAAGATCTGCCCTTATCTGCCGCACGTCTTTAAATAAGATGAATAAGCAGTTTGACATACAACTCTGGGAACTACCTTACAGGTTCTAGGGGTATTGAAATGTGGTGGTATGCCTCTAACAGAAACTTGCTGGAAAACTATACGGCTTTGTTCCACGACGGAGACTAGGCACATGCACGGACGTGCGGGACTACACTACAGATTTGAGCTTCTGTTAATAAGAAGCTCTCAAGTGAGCTGATATCGCTTCCAAGATGAGAGATTTCGACGGAGGATGCTGTAATTACAGGACACTGCCCCTTTAAAGAAAGTACGCTGAGCGGTTAAATGTGCCGTCAAGTGATAATTTCCGGACTTTCATGGATCAGGAGGAGTTGGAAGCCTTAGAACATTTTATCTGCAATTCCCCTGCACTTTCTGGTCGGAGACTTTCTCTTGGATTTAGGGAGCTGAACGATCTATCTGATTTGTCGGACGTCAAAATTCAATATCAGGAGTTTCATAAGAATCTCAAATTGGTTTAACACAGGGACTAGTAGGAGAACCTCTTACTGTCCAGTGGTATCACAACGGACTACAGAGTCAATGTGTGATGACGTAAAAGCGTCGGCAGACACTTACAATCTTAGCTAAGATTATAAAAACCTACAACTAGGAACTTTTCCCCATTTCTGGTAATGCTGATCCCAATTTATGTGTATACACATGGGTATTAACGGACTATATATTGAGTCCTTAGACACTTTAACCATAGATTAGTATGTGTCGCCCGCAATGGTTGCTGCTTGAATATCAAAAAAAAAAATACTACAGTCAGCAGAAAGTTTATATGCTTCCTGTATACTCAGATTTTATCAGTTAACCGCAGTTCCAACACCTCCGTCCAATTTAAAACCTTCCGTGAAAAAAAATCAAATTTTGCACTCTTTTAAAAGAAGACCAAGTGTTCACTAAACCGAATGATACAGCTAACCTGACTTTTTTTTTCAAAAAACCCTTTCTTTCCAGAAAACAATTCATTCCATCCAAGCAATTTTCGACTTAATCAGACAAGCAGGAATGCAGTCAGATCCAGAGAGGATACATTCTGTAATTGGCGTAATGACAAAAATCCAGTTACTGACGTTTGACGTCAACTAGAGACGAGTGTGCCACAGTACCCAGGCGTGAAAAGCTTCTTTACGAACAGCGTCTGCTCGCTAGGTCCTTGCTGTTCCGCGGGATATTATGAGCTTTTGGTCATTTGGTAAAAGTGTTAAGAATGGTACTAGTTCATTCATTCCAACCCTTATAATGAATGATCAAACATTCAAAGGCCCGGTTGATAAAGCCAACCTTTTTGCTGCCAACCACTGCCTGAGTTCGAAAGGGTATCCGTTACTATGTCTGAGATATTTTTTGGAGCGCATGCAGTTAAAATGGCTTTTGAAGGTCTCAACATTAATATTGTCCCCGCGGCCGAATGGCGTTACGGCTGTAGTCCTAAAGAAGCAGTGTTGCCAGAACTTGGTTATCAAAAACGGCTAAATCCTTTTGAAAAAACGGCTAAAAAACGGCTAAAAAATGGCTAAAAAAAGGCTAAAATATATATTTTACTTTTTAAGAAAATCTAATGTAAATTCATATTTGTGCCGTTTTTGATACATATATTAAAATAAGGAGATCTTTTGTTACTGTTTTGGCATATTTTAGGTAAAATGAAGAGTGTTCAAAACACTTTTTGAAGATTTAAATATTTTATATTAAAATTTTTTATAAAAATATATATAAAAATTTTGACTACAAAAAATTTATTTAATTAAAAAATCTTTTTTAGTAATTTTGGCTTAAAAAAACTTTTCAAAACGTGAATTCGAGGGGAAACTTTTTACCCTTGGGACTGTTTTCGCTGTAACCTGACCAGAAGAATTGCTAAAATATATATGCCACGATTCAGCAATCAGCCTTCAAGTTAAGTTTTGGACGTTAGCGTATTTTTAAAAGACAGAGAAACGGGCATTGCTAGATCGTCTAAAATTTAGTATAATGTTCATTCATATGACAAAAATTTACGTGATTTCATTCCAGACTAGTGTTAATAAAAACTCAAATATATGAAAAACAATTACCTACTAACAAAACAATCCAACATTTAAAATCCTTCTGATGAAAACACAAAACAAAAGTGTTTGAAACCGGTTTGGGAATACCAGAAATGTCTATAATTTTTAAAAATTAAATTTTCTCTTACATTTTTCAACTTAAACCTTTATAACAAATAGTATTAGAGTCTGTGCTCGATCTGTATAAACTTAAAACCCAATTAATTCTCTATTTTAGTATAAAAAACACACTAAAAATTACTTTTTAACCGAAAACTCAAAAATGGCTAAAAAACTGCTAAAATATTTTCGAAAATGGCTAAAAAAACGGCTAAGAGCTAAATGCCTTTTTCTCCGGCTAAACGAGTTCAAAAGGAGCTAAATCTAGCCGGAAAATGGCTAAATTGGCAACACTGTAAAGAAGTGTGCATTGTCGTTGCCTAGTCCTTTTGCAACATTAATTAACTACTCGTACCGGGTAGGAGTTTGTCCCTATTGCTGGAAGGTGAGTCAAGCCAATCTAAAGAAAAGGTGATGCTACAAACCCTGAAAACTACCGCCCAATGGAAAGTTGCTCTTTGTCATGATGAGCAAGATCAACTACCACATGGTAAATTACCTGAAGATTAATTCACTTTTGAGTTTCGTAGAAGTCGTTCTACAGGGGACCTGAAAGCTTTTCTTTCCTGAAGCCTGACCTAAATCTTTTCTTTCGGAACGATGGAGTCGCTCTCGTCACCAATTTGGGGAAAGCAAAGTGGTTGCTCTAGATATTTCCAATGCGATTGAACGTGAGTGGCACGGTGCACTTGTTTCAAAACTTATTGCTTTTGGTGTCGGTAGTGATTTCTCTCGATTGCAGATGACAGCAACATACAGTGGGCGACAATACATTGGAAACTTTTTTATAGTAGATGAAATTTGTTAAAGACAAAGTTAACAAATCTAAACGTTATAATTATCAAACAAGTAGTATAAAAAAATGTGATGTAGGTAATTTATCAAGCTTTAATTTAAGCTTAATAGCGACCAGATTGGGAAAATAATGAATCGTAACATCGATCGATGTGGAAAATGAAAAAATTTATAGACATTTTTCAGAACATTTTTAAAAAATATTTCCGAGTAGTTAACAAAACTAAACTTTATAATTATCAAACAAGTAATATAAAAAAATGTGATGTAGGTAATTTATCAAGCTTTAATTTAAGCTTAATAGCGTCCAGATTGGGAAAATAATGAATGTGTTCCGAGGGTCGATGTGGAAAATGAAAAAATTTATAGACATTTTTCAGAACATTTTTAAAAAATATTTCCGAGTAGATTTTTTCCAAGTTAAAACATTAGAAATTTAAAAAAAGGTCCAATAGTTTTTATTCAGTGATCAAATAATTTTTCCAACAACCCAAACAAACAGTGGAATTTTTTAAGTACAGTAGCAAAAATCCACATTTTTTGACCTCAAATTCTTTTGACCACCAATTTTTTGTTAACATAGAGAAATTAAAATTATCTTAATATATCCTTAGCATATACTTAAGTGTACTAAAATTAATAAACAATAACATCTTTTCTTTGTTTATAAAAAATTGGTGGTCAAAAGAATTGGAGGTCAAAAAATGTGGATTTTTGCTACTGTACTTAAAAAATTCCACTGCCTGTTTGGGTTGTTGGAAAAATTACTTGATCACTGCATAAAAACTATTGGACCTTTTTTTAAATTTCTAATGTTTTAACTTGGAAAAAATCTACTCGGAAATATTTTTTAAAAATGTTCTGAAAAATGTCTATAATTTTTTTCATTTTCCACATCGACCCTCGGAACACATTCATTATTTTCCCAATCTGGACGCTATTAAGCTTAAATTAAAGCTTGATAAATTACCTACATCACATTTTTTTATATTACTTGTTTGATAATTATAAAGTTTAGTTTTGTTAACTTTGTTTTTAACAAATTTCATCTACTATAAAAAAGTTTCCAATGTATTGTCGCCCACTGTATGTCATTTATTTTCCTTTGTTGATACACAGAAAATAATATCGTATATTTTATTTTAATTAAAAATTTAATTGTTTTTTAATTTAATATTAATTAAACTTTTAATTAGTATAATTAATTGTTTAATTAAATTTTTAACTTTATTTTAATTAATATTTTAATTGTTTTCAAATTTAATATTAATTAAGTATTTAATTTATATAATTAAATGTTTAATTAAATTTCTAGCTTTACTTATTTTTTTTTTTTTGTTTTGTTTTCCATGTGTGTGCGAGTGTGTGTTTTTCTCTTGCATTGTATTACATACAAAAAAAATACATAAGTATAAAAAGTTTGTTGAAAGTTTTTTTTATTTTTCACATAGGTTTTTGAATTCTCATTTTGTTTATAGTTTTATGTGTATGTATATGAAAGGTTTATAATCAACTTTATAAAATCATCTCACTGACTATGTCTTTACGGCATAAATAAATTTGGTAAAGTTTGAAGAAATATTTTTTTTTAACTATTTTGCTCAAAAAGAATGTTTTTACAAATTATTTTTTTTTTAATATAATATTTTTAATTAATTTTTTTAATTTATACAATTAAAATTTTAATTATTTTTTTTTTTAAATTTTAATTAAATTTTTTAATTTATAGTATTATTAATTAAATAAATATCCATTTATTTTTAATTAACGACATACAAATATTTTTAATTTATTTGCGCATTTTAGTGATTGGTCTGGATTTAATTAATTTTTTAATTAAATCTACGAATTTTTTAATTAAATATTTTTTTTATTTTTTTCTGTGTAGACCAAGCCTGACTAAGGTTGTAGCAATGAGGCGGAACATGAATGACACACGCAATCATAACCTTGCGACAATCTCCGAGTGGAGTCTTGCTAATAGGGTCGATTTTAATGCTCGCAAGACCCATTGCTGTATGTTGACCCGTAGACGGCTTGTGCAATAAGAGTCATATGTATACATGGGTGGTATAGATATTGAGAAATAAGCTCCAGGCAGAGGTCGTCCCAGTCGGCTATAAAAGAAAAATTAGAATTAAATGTCCACAATCACTACTTCCTCTTTCCCTCTCCTTATAACCTATTTTCCTTATACCAACACAATGCATTATTAGGGGGCAACTCCCATCTTCTGAGTGTTTTCTCAAAGTTAAAAAAGAGTTGCCCCATTCCGAAATACTATTCTACATACCTAGAGGCTACCTAGAACAATACAAGTAGGGGAATAACATTTTTTTAGTTCAAACTCAGACATGCACCCACATTTAAAGAAACACCCTATTATTTTACCTAAATTTAATATTTAATAATTTTAAAATAATATTATTATTTAAATTATCCCTTTTTTTACAATTAAAAAAAAAAACAAAAAAAAAACACACACACACTAAAAAGAGACGACTATTGGCTTGTTGGCAGCCATTAACTTCCTAAGTAACAACAACAACCAAGAACATACCAACTACAAAAACACTAGTGACACTAATTTGAAAAAATAACAACAACAATGTAATAGAATAGAATATTTTTATATAATAAAATGAAAAACATCAACAAAAAAAAATAAATAAAAACAAGTCCTTTTTTAACAATTTTCCCAAAGGCAGACACCTTACACACACACACACACCACCAGCCCCCTCATCAACTAAAAACACCAACACTATTTAAATTGAGTTGAAAATGTTAGAAAGAGAACACCTAAACATGTGATTTTTCTACTATTTCAACTCTTTAAAAAATAAAAACAACAATAAAAACAAAAACAAAATACGAAAAAATAAGCCTAAAATCTATACATTTAAAGAAAATAAATTAAACTCAAATATAAAGATGGCCGCCATGCAATGAATGGCTGAATACATTCACAAACATCAACAGAACGAATGAAACAACGACGAAAAAACAACATTTTTTTATAAAAACCGACAACAAAATAAAATATGGCATACAAAAAACCAAAATACAACAAAAACTTTAAAAAATATTACAACCAAATGGGAAAAACTCGGAGAGACAGAGAGAACTACAATATGTAGCAGGGATGGAATTTTTGGTATTTGAAATAGTACTAAATAATAAAAGTACTTTTTAAATCTGACTGTGCTTAATTTATCAAATGACCGATCCTGACAGCTGAAAGGTATATTTTGGGGCTTTACTTAAGCACTCTGATACTGACGGATCCTAACTGCACAACCAAGGTCTACTAAAAAGATTTTGGCTTAAGGCATGCAGAAAAAAAGGATATTTCAACGGTGGTGGCTGATGCACATATTCCAACAAAGAAAGAATGCGAAATCGGGATTATTGAACACTTCTTCTCAAACTTACCTCGTTCTATGTGTGCTGACGAAAAGAGCTAGAAGGTCCCTTTAACCGTGACTTGGTGTTGTTATGGACTATAAGGAACAAAAAGTTACAACTTTGGTATACTATAGATCTTGTAGGAACACAATCCCTAATCGTCCATAATGTCCGCGAGGAAGAAGGTTGATCTCGGTCACGTAGTAGAATCCCAATATACTTTTCACAGAAGGAACTAAACTGAATTCATTAATTCTGTTTTTGACCAGTCTTAGTTCAAAGAGTAGTTTAAACGATTAGTATTTCGGAACCGCTTGTCTAAAATGCCGGGTTGTTTTGCATGTCTGCTCGTTTAAAAAACCCTTAGGGGTTTTCAGCATTGTCCTGAATATTTCAATGGTGTTTCAAAGTATGGGGCTCTAAGAACTCGTAGTGAAAATTTATGGTGTCGCAAATATTTTGCCTCTAGATTTTTCAGAGACCGGATTATACATTTTGTTTCAATGACGTCAGAATAAACAGGTTTGTTCTTCCCAAATTAAATGGAATCAACCTGGAGCTATCCAATGAGGCGAAATACATGGCTTTGATCCTGGACTCAAAGCTTTCTTGGAATAGAAACACAGAGGAAATGATGAAAAAGTCGTTATGCGCTTTTTACACCTGCAGAAGAACTTTCGGGAGAAGGTGGTGTTTAAAATCGTATATTATACACTGGATGTATGGTGCGATAATTAGACCAATACTTACCTATGGTGCCCTTGTGTGGTGGAAAGCAGTGGATAAGAAATCATATCTCTGCAATCTACAGAAGGTACAACGACTGGCGTGTGTGGGTATCACTGTTGCTATTAGATCAGCACCCCAGGCCGGTCTGGAAGTGATACTAAACATTCAGCCCGTGGATATTTACGTCATCATATTTACGAGCACATCATCAAAATCGGCTCTCAGGTTAAGAGAGTCGCAAATGCTTAAGCAACGCTCTTGGGGACACTCGACTATATTAAGTACGGTGGGCGGGACGGAACAGAGAACCGACTATATCTCACCACAGACGAACTTTGACAGAACCTTCGAAGTCCAAATACCGACTAGTGAAGACTGGGCGGAAAACTTTGTTATTACAGAGAACGCGATCTCAATCTTTACGGACGGATCAAAGATGGAGATGGGAACGGATTCGGGAGTTTACACTGAATGCCACGAAATCGGGGTCTCATTGAGACTTCCGGATAAGTGTAGTGTTTTCCAGGCTGAGATGCTTGCAATTGATAAAGCCGCGCAGATGATTATGACAAGGGATCTCCGTCCTTGCGTCATTAACATTTTCGTGTATAGTCTCGCAGCTCTGAAGAGAATAAAATCGAGAATAGTTATGAATTGTATACAATCTCTTCGTCAAATCAGTCAGCACACAATCAAGCTAATCTGTGTCCCAGGCCATAGTGGGGTCGCTGGAAACGAGTTGGCTAATGGATGTGCGAGGAATGGCTCTGAATCGGTGGGGGAACGTGTAGACCCTGACGTCTCGTTTCCTATAGTGGAATTGATGAACGAAATTGATAGGATAGCTAAAAATAGGATGAAGGATAGGTGGATATCACTGACTACGTGCAGCATATCTAGAACCCTGTGGGCACTGCCGAATCCTAAGAGGACAAAAAGTCTTCTTACTTTTGGCAAACGTACGGTTAGCCTATTGGTTGGAGTACTTACAGGACACTGTATAATTGGCCAAATGGCCGTGCGTATGGGAATTTCTGATAGGGACTATTGTAGAAGCTGTAGGGAAGTAGAGAAAGAGGAGTCAGTGAAGCACTTGCTATGCGAATGTCAGGGCCTAATGAGGAGCCGCCTTAAGCATTTGGGGCAAATATTTTTCGATGACCTGGATTGCCTAAGCGGTGTCTCATTGACGTCTCTAGCGGAATACTTCAGGGAAACGGGGGGGTTTCAAAGTAGAACTTTGTATCAGAGGGGGAGTAGGGAAATATGATCAAGGGAATCACAATAGGCCTTATGACCTCCGAGTGAATTCGCCAATTGGCGAGCGCCCATCCAACCTAACCTAACTATGTATATGAAAATTTTATACATATCGAAGGTTTTTTGAAGGCCTTTTCAGTGGCGTGTCGGTATTTCCCAATTCTTGCTAGTTCGACTTTTATTTAGATTTTCCAGAAAGACCATATTTTTCATAAAGCGGCAAACCTTTTTTAAATTTAAGATTGGGCAGCTGTAACTTTTATTTGTCTGACTCATTCCCGTATGCAATCGGTGGGTCCCCCAGAACTCATTCCGTAAGACTTGGTCTCTTATTAAAAAAACATCTGGTTCCTGAAAATTAAATTTGTAGTAATTGCTCCTAAAAATCCAAAAGTGCTAAATTTTCCATCACTGATAAGTGGAGTAAAAATTACACAAAACCATTGAGATTAAGAGAGACAGAGAGCAAAAAGAAAAAACAGATGTACTTAATATTGTAAAAATAACTAAAATGAGGTTTAATTTACAAGTAGAGCAACAAAACCATAGAGTACAAAAACAAAATAACCTAGATTAGAGAGTTCTCTATATGATAGTTGAGAGTTTAAACAAAATTGGCTGATTACTTGTGTACCTAAAATGAGTGAAATTTGAGTTTTAAGTAAATTTTAGGGGAGAGAGAGTAAATTTTTAATATGTAATACTTTGTAATTGGTTAATGGTCTATAATCACTCTCTTTGAGCAAGAGAGTAAGAGACTAACTAAGGATTAGTATTGTTGTTTAACTGGATATAACAGCTGTTTTTGTTGTATCTACTCAAAATTCTAGGTAAAGAAAAACATATGTTTTACAGCAAGCACACAATATTGAGTTTTTATGCTAAGCCGCAGCAGAGAAAGAGAGAGTAAGCAATAGAAATATTAATGAACAAAAAACAGGTAAAGAATATAAGAAATATACAAAAATTCATATGCTTTTAGAGGTCTACATAAACTGTTCAGTCGGTTGAGAGAGCTCGTACGGTATAGACGTTTTTAACATTGTTTAGAACGCTAAAAAACCCTAAAAACACAAATTAATAATAAAAATTAAAAAAAAAGAAGAAGAGCTCATATAAAATAAAAACAAAAATATTTTTATATTAATAAAAACAGAAAAGAAAATTTATTGTGATATTTAATAATTATAAAAGAGA